>CAJNIZ010015358.1:15076-32324 GCA_905231905.1 Symbiodinium pilosum
TTTCCCAAAACTGGGGGACCCCAATATAGACCCCAATAAATTATAATCCTTATTATAGGTCCCCGCAAAGCAAAAGGTGTGCCTAATGTATGGCAGTCCCCCCGTATAGTGGGAATGGTCTCGGAATTCTTCTAGGATCTATGCCCCAAACCCTCTAACTCCCATACCCTAAAATCTATACCCTTCAAGGATTGCCAGAGTAGGTCCTCTGCATTGGCAAGCCTTGGGCTCCATCCGTTGAGGTGTGAGGTTTAGAGGGTGTTTAGGGGTCAGAGTTTCAAGGGCCGGGTAGAAACAGTGGGCCCCAAATGTGGATCCCACACGGTTATATTATATAGCGCTTCTCAAAATGAGGGATACCGTGTTTGGTGTTCCCCTGTTTCTGGAAGCTACCATGTATAATGTAGGGTCTAGGCTTCAGGGTTTAACGCTCAGGGCCCTCAAAAAGGGCTCCCCAATTCTGGAAAAACATGAACGTATGAGCTATAGTCTAAACTCTTCGTATCCCCCTTAATAACCCTTATGACACTCCCCTATCTAGACCCCTATATAACCTTTAAGGAGTTCAGACTATAGCTCATATGGCAAATCTGGGAGTCTGGGCTTTCAGCCTGGAGTTTGCTTGGAAGGTCACGGGGACCAAGTAATTTCATCAGGGGAAGAACTGGGGATATTGTCAGGCTTATAGGGGTCATTTATTTACATGCTAGGTCCCCCCGGTAGGTGCCAGCACTTGCATGAAGCCGCTAATTTCTCGGCATGTTGTAGAATTCACGAATTCATGATGAGCGCCTAGGTGCGTTGGCCTTGGAAAGCTGGAAAGCCAGCTGCTGAAAGACCAAACCTAGATACATGCAGGTGCTACAAGGGTCCCTTGTTGTCATGTTCCCACACAAGAGTCCTGCAGGCGAGACAAGCATGTCTCAAACCCCAAATCCTCCGAGATGACACCTGTACACAAGCACTATTGGCCAAATTGGGGTTCAAAAGTTAGGGGTCCCCTCTTGGATTCCCGATTATAATGTGGATGATCGCAGTAGCATTCTGCGGGTCTATGCTGGGGTCCCCTGAAGCATGGAAACCGGCAACTTTCTCATCCAGCAAGGTCCTCCAGCTCTCCTACCAGGCCAGCATTGACACACGTGAATCCTGACACGCCCTGATCGTCACACAACGCAAATACTTTTTCCAACCCTGACCGCCTAGCCTCGTGCTGCGGCTAGCCCAGGTGTTGGGGGAGAGCATCAAGATACAGTACGTGATAAAGGGGTCCCAGGACGGCTGCATAACAGTTGGTTCTCGGACCTTGCTCTGTAAGCATAAACCATCTTGCAAGGGGCGACAAACTTTGACCCAGTGGGCATTGGATGAAGGGATGTGGTCAGATGAAGGGGCTAGAGTTAGCACAAACTCGTACGTGCTGCCCCAAAGTGAACCCTTGAGACAAAACACAAATCTCCTCGTGTTTTATCGGAACTTGCGACAAAGAAGCTGAAGAAGAACCGTGTCCGGCCCGCGGCCAGCGTGCGGCGCCAGCCGAACGCGAACAGCAGCCGGCAATGAGTATCTGGACAGTAGAATGATCAATGCTAGACGTCAGAAATAGCATTCTCAGAGCAGAATGGTAGTAATTGACATCGTGCGTACGAACGAACAACACTGAATCAAAATGACTGCAAGCAAGGCCACCAGAATAGTTTGAGCACAATGGGTAACAACAGCTTGAAAAAGGAATGGAACAAGCGCTACTGATTGTGAGAATCCCTGGAGGGATCTGGAGGCTTAAGATTTGAGCGTGGAATTTGGGCTGCGAGGGATTTTCGCATAATGTGCCGGAAGTAACCATGTCAAGACAACAAGAAGTCGCCAGGTAATCCCCTCTGAGGAGAAACATGTTGGGACCCTCCTACAGGGGATTTCTGACGGCCGTCGCTGCAACTTAAACCATTGGAGCCCAGACGTCCTCTCTAGTTCAGCTGCTGAAAGAGCCTCCATGGCTCGCTAGGCATATTACGGCAGACGTGTGGTATCTACAGTGAGAATATTAATTAATGAAGGGGTATGCACAGTATAAACTGGTTATACCTTGTGTGTTTTCCTACCCAAAAGCATGGGGTGCAAAACGGAGAAGCGCAAAAAAGGCACAAAGCCTCTCCCGGCAGCAAATGAGCTATAGCCTCAATTCCTTAAAGAGGTTTAGACTATAGGTCATATGTACCCCAAATTAGGGTGTATATGAATTGAAAATATACCCAATAATGGAGAATCTAGCGGAGAAGATAATGGAGCAAAAAATGGAAACCGGGATGATACAAGGGGTGATAGGGATTCGGGCTTCCGAAAATCTGGGGGCCCCTCTGTTTCGGGAAACTACCATTTTGGCATGCTATTCCGACTGATCACCCGTCTTCACTGTTCAATTCTATCAGCATCTTGCCTGGCAGGCTTAGGTAGAGTCGAGGGTGGCCTGCTAGACAGCAACATCATTTGCTCGCCAGCATGTAGAATCACGGCCTTTTTGACATTTTGTGGATGCCTTGCGCTGCTGTTTCAGCTGTCTTTGGGCTATCTGTGGGCTATCTTTGGGATCCAGGTAGCCTTCAATCCGGAAGTGCGCTTAGAGCCCACAGTCCGAAGATGGCAACCCCAAACCTAGCGGTACAACACTAAAGCCCTTAGGGTTCAGGGTTTAGGGTTGAGGGATCCGGGGCATTGTAGCAAAGAACCCAGAAGCGTCTAGATTTTGTCTTGGCGGCCTAGGTATGCCTTAGGATTTGCGCCTCAAAACCCCAACCTAAGGGCTATTTGATAACGTCAGCCTAAACCCAAAGCTCTGAACAACAGGCCCTGTAAGGTCTGAACGCTAGATGGGGGCTTCCGCGAATTGGGGGCCCAAATACAAACCCAAATATACCATGATCCTGACTAGAAACGCAACCCAAAAGACGCCCCTCATTTTTGGAGACCTCCAAAATCCAGCAACTGGGCAGTACAAAAATGCCTTGAGATGCCAGGAGGCAGCTCAACCACCTTGGCGGCTCCGTTGCCAGGATCTTTGGGGTTTAGGGGCTGTTGCACTTGCATGGCCATATGGAAGTTTCCCTAAATTACTGTTCCCAAAATGGGGGAAATTTATATAGGGCCCCGTATTATAATAGGCACCTAAATATAGGACCCCGTATTGACAGTAATTTAGGACAATCCCCATATAGTAGGGCAAGATAACCAGTCCGGCAAAAGGTAAGGTGCGAGACAGGGGTGGGCATGCCGAACTCATCAGCATAGAATTAAGGGTTTAGGGTTGAGTGTTGGATTTAAACCCTAAACCCTAAACCCTAAACCTGGATTCAACACAAGTAATCCAACAATGTTCGAGTGATCAAGAAGCAACCCAAGAACAAGCACGCAGTGCAGTTCTTCAAGGTGGCCGGCCGACAAGACATGACCATTAAACTTACACTCCCCCAAACTAACATGGAAACCCATATAGTCCCCTTTAAAGGGACTGTAGTCTTCCTAGGGCCCTTTTTGGGTTTCCATGTTAGTTTCCGGGAGTGTAGGAGCTTTGGGAATTCGGCTTCTGACGGCTTAGCGTTTTAGGATGAAAGGCTTTGAAGGGCCTTAGATCATTTAGTGCTTATGGTTTACGGTTTTCAAGAGGGTGATGGTAAGGGCTGCTGCAGGAATGAACGCCATGGGGATCATAATGTAGAACTATGGCTGTGGCACGGACCCAAGTCAGGAATGGGTAGTTGGAATTATCACCAAAGTGCTCAGGGCATCATAGGTAGACTATCGCATGGGCACACTGCTGCATCCCTTAGCCCAGAACCCTGAACCTGAAACGCTAATTTGGCCCTATACCCGAAGCGCTAAGCCCGAACAAGAGGCAGCCTCAGCGCTTAGAAAGCATTGAGGGCTTGGGCTCATTGGCTCAGAGTGTTGTAATTTTGGGATTCAGGGTGAGTGGATCCAGTCTACATGGACGTCCAAGGTACGTAGAATAATGGCCATGTTGACTCATGTTGACTATGTGTGGGTGCGTGGGTTTTAGGCCATTATCTCAGTGGCAGTTTAGGTGACGTAGGGCAAAGGACTACTTGCGTCATCCTCCCTTAGCCAGTTTCCCAGCACAGATGGGTCCGCCGAGGTTGTATGACAGTGCGACAGGGCCTGTGGGTGAAACTCGATATGCTTCAAGCATTCCAAGGACGAACCCATAGACACTAGTAGGGCCTTGAGAATCCCTCATGTTGGTGGTGTGGTTGGTGAGTTTATCAGAATTATCAGTATAACATTATTTTAACTACGGAGCCTCAACATATCCTTGTAACCATCCCTTTCTGCTCGGGGGGTACCGAGGATGCCACTTAGAATCAACGTTGTAAATCATGAGGTTGAGCCCAGGAACCATACCTATAACCCCGATAGACAGGCCAGGTTGGTTAGTTTCAACGGGATGGGTGCATCTCATGTCAAATGCTAGCTCCACACGGGGTGGCGGCACAACTTAGGGGTCCTCTTTGAGGATCTTTACTGCGGCTTACAGGGTTCAGGTTCTGGGGGGATTGTTATCCTTTGGATTCGGGGTTTAGGGGGCCGATAAGCCGGAACCCTGTTGTAAATTTAGATGTGTCCATATTATTTGGTCGAAGCCACGGCGTCGAGCACATAGATGAATGGAATGGACCACTCAGCTTCTGCAGGCCATTTTAAGGGATGGTTTGAGGAGAATGGAAAAGATTGACAAGCAGAACTGCGTTGCATGCTTTCGAAACTCCATGATGCCAACAGGATTGAAGTAATACAGGCATGCACTACCACTCTTAATTCGTACCCCAGTAGATTTGCTTTGTATGCTTTGGACAGTGTGCTTAAGGTTGTGTTTTCAAGGTCCTGCAGTGTTTGCACCAGTTGTTTTTGATTCTCAGTGGCTTGTTCAACACAGCGGACTTGAAAGCTCTACACAGCAGTTCCTTCGGCAGCTACTCTGGTATTAAATGAGCAAAGATAAATCAATTAGGGGAAAAAGGGGACTGAAGAGAGTTACTTAATTGAGGGAGCGCGGCTAGTTCACTAGGAGCCAAAGTGCCTCATTCTAAAGCTGTTAACCTCTAGCCGCTTACGCTTATCAAATGATGGTAAGGGCCGAGAAATGAAGGTCATAAATGAAATACATTAGATCACCGGCCCACGCTAGGAAACGGCTTATCTGGATGGTTAATTTGAACCATGGGACTTTAGGAATGACTCTTCCTCGATCAATGGCAACTGCCAGGATCGGAGAGTTCCCTAGAAATGGTGATGAAGGTGAAGAAGACTAACTACGCTTCCTGCAAGAGAAGCGGTGCAGTACTCAAAGCATCTTGAAAGCAGTAGTCTAGGGTCTAGGGTTGTTGGGTTTTGGGTTTTGGAGTGTAGGGCTTTAGGGTTCAAGGTCTAAGGTTTTAGGGTTTTAAGGTTTTAGAGTGTAGGGTTTTTGGATTTAGGGTTTAGGGATAACAAAGAGGCCCAACTAGGAGCTTCGCCACAAGGTCCTTCGCAAGAGCCGACAGCCTATACACAAAGAACTCCTTAGGAGGGACCCTTAATGGGGACCCTTGTAGCTTATTGGGGGTAATAGGGGTACTACCTGGTTATATGAGGGTTATATAAGGTATTGGGATTAGGGGTCCCTTCTAGGGGTCCCGCCTAAAAACCCTTGATTGAGTCTTCTTCAGGATGAAAAGGTCCATAACTTGAACAACTGAAGGCTTGTTAACCCCTGAGCACCCTATACACCCAGACTTACTGGTGGTTCGTAGGGGATAAGGCAATATCATCCCTATATAATCCTTATATGACATGCTTCCTAATTCCCTACAAACCCTAAAGCCCGATCCCTATGTTCTAAACCCTATATGGCAATGTCCCAAAAGAAGGGGACCCCGATATAGACCTCAGAATACTATAATCCTTGTTGTTGGGACCCCCCCGAGAAAAGTACCCCTAATTTTTGGAAACCCTAATCCCTAAAGCCTATATCCCCCTAATATATCCCTGCATAACCCCTATATATCCCCTTTAAAGGCTTAACCCTATATATTTTTCACTGAGCCCCAAGTAAGTAGAAGCCCCAGAGCCCCTCAGCCATCCGAAGCCTTCGGAGCTTTCCGGCTTCAGCCGCATCTGCGACAACCTGGGTTGCTGTTAAGGAACTTAATTTAAGTTACTATTGTTGGGGAAACCCTATTGCTTACTATATTATCTACCCATTATGGTAACTTAATTGATGTTCCTTAAATCCCTATATTACCCCAGTTTCCATTTGATTTTCCATTTTCTTTTCCATTTGATTCTCCATTATAGGGGATAATATTGCTTAATTTAAGTTCCTTAACAGCAACCCAGCAACTTCTGATCAAAGGCCACATCGTAGCGGCCGGCTCCCCGAGCTAATGAGGAGACCTGCTCATAGGCTGTTTAGGGCTCAGGGGTTAGGGCTTTTAGGACTTAGGGGTTTCAGAGTTTAGGGGTTTTGGGTTTAGGGCTCTAGTGCTTAGGCTTTAGGGGTTGTAGGGTTAAGGGTTAGGGTTATAGTCCCCCTTAAGTAGATAGCATATGGGTCAAATGGTCTTACCATGATCTTGGGCACTTCCATATTCTATCCACTTAAGGGAGGCTGTACGGATTGGTAGGCTTAAGGGTTTAAGGTCTAAGCAAAGGTTAGGGGCTCATGGAGTTTGGAGTCCAGGGTTGAAGAGTGCAAGGGTCTGAGGGTCTCCGGGCTTGGGGCCGAGGGCCAGGGAATCTCAAAATCCAGCGGCTACGCAGCAGGAACTTGAGAAGTTGGTTTTGCATAAAATGTTTAGGGTGTAGGATTCATAGGGTGTAGAATTTGTAGGGTTTAGGGTTCAGGGTCCTGCTGGCGGGGCTTGCTAATGCTTGTCATTGAGCTCAGTTCCCAATTGCTGCTCGCCAGGTGAGCGGTTACATGTATCGTCAACCTGCATTTCAACTCCAGCCCCTAAATGCTAAACCCAATAGTTTAGGTGGACCCCCCACCCGGTAATAGTGATTTTGAGGGATAACCGGGATTATCTTAGAGTCCTCCCTCCTAACCAAAAGTAGTTTCCAGTTTATTTTCCATTCCCCCTATATCCCTATACCAACCCTTTATAGCCCAAGTCCACAGGAGCTTCAATGAGGAACTTGGCAGCACGTTGGCTTTGGACACCGACAAAACCTCTACGGCTGAAGCAATACACTATTCACTAGGTCGGATTCTACGCTTGCTGGCCCTACAGAAGATTCTGCAGAAATGATTCTTCCGAAAGATGTGTAAGAATGCTCAAGAGACAAGAGCAGCCTGCCTAGGATGTGCAGCAGGTAATGTATGCGCAGATTAGCCGATATGTCTTGTTCATCCTCCATTGCCGTTCCAGGTCCCACCCTAAACTCTAAACCCTACAGCCCTAAACCCTTTAAACCCTACTTCCATTTATGCCATACTCCTCCTTGCCTTTGGCCCGGCACTGGCCGGGCGTGATTCTTTCGGGATTGATAAAGAAGTTGTCCGTTGTAGGGTTTGGGGTGCTATAAGTTAAGCCCTTAAAGGGCCCTAGTGTCTTCCCTACACCTCAGCCCCAAAGTACTTGAACCCTACAGCCCAAACCCCGGAAACCCTCAACCCTCAACTCTATGATATTCCGTACCATGTGCTGTGCACCTCCATCGTGCGACCGCGCACGAAGGAACGCACCAGTCTGGCCAGGGCCTCCAAACACAACTGCAGTTCTCAGCCAAGCCAGCTCTCTAGGGGTATACAGGGATGAGGACTTTTCCCATACGGGGGACCCTATGCTACCTTAGAGATCTTTAAACATCACAAATATCAAGGGAAGCTTCAGGTGGGTAATTCCCGGGCGCGCACCCTTGAAGCTTGCATATGGCCTGCATAAGGAGGCTTTACTCTCATGGCCATGTAAGACTTACATAAACCGCCAGGGTCAGAATCAGCTCTCACACTAATCTTTGCATAGTGAGCAATCCTATAACTCATATTGTACAGATTGGCGGTCTCTTTGAGTGGGGTCTTTGTTATGCGGGTTTAGAGGGATGCTGCTGGTGCTGGAAAAGGATGACGTAAGTCTGGGCCTGGGTTTCTGTGGGAGCAAATGAACAGACAATCTACGTAAAAAAAACCTATGGTGGTGTTGGAGATACAGAATTGAAGGTCTCCAAACTCAGTGCAAAAAGTGAGGCAGACAAAAGTGGTTCATGATGGGTAGCGAGGTTCAATGGCTCAGGGGCATTGGCTGGGGGTTCCGGGATTTTAAAGACTTACTGCTTTCACGACGAAAGCAAGCGCAGGTAAGTGAGGCTGCAGGTTAAAGCAGGCCGCTGCATCTATGGAAAGCAGGTAGCTGCTGCACTTGCCAAACAAGCGTACAATAGAGCAGCTGAAGGCTGTCTTGGTGCTAGGAGTTCAACGCCTGTCTAGCCTTCAAGGCTTAGTTTTGGGGTTTACCCTTCTGGGGTTTGTTCCGGTTTTTGGCAAACGGTTAAGAGACACCAACAAAAACCAAACTCGTGAAGTAGAGGAAACGCCCAGCCCCTGGAAAAGAGCTAGCAGGGACCACAACTCCTTGATGCGCAGCCCAGACCTCTCAAATACCTGTTAAAACAGAATTTAACCCCAAGATAGTGGGTAGACAGGCTATTACTATGTATGGGTATTTGGGAGACCCAGGTAAACTCTTACTCTGAGGAGACTTTAAACTCCACATGTCCGTCAAGCTTCAGTAGAGTGCATTCCAAGAGGAAACCCAGGTATGACAAAGCCCCCCAAGAAACACACTTCAAAGGTACTTGGAAGAGAACCTAGAGTTCCCCAAGCTCTAAACCCTAAACCCCTCAACCCCGAAACCCCTTTAGAGGGTCTGTCCTATCTGAGGATACCAAACGGATCTACCTCAGTCCACGCAGTCAAGCTCGGCCTCTTTCTGCTCACCCGGCGGGTCATGACCTGCCGCTGACACAATGTCCCCTGGTTTTGGGTTTTGGTTTACGCAGGGTCTAAGGTCTAGGTTTAGGGTGTAGGGTTTTGGTTTAGGGTTTTGGTTTAAGGTTTAGGGTCTAGGTTTAGGGTGTAGGGTTTGGTTTTGGGTTGGGGTTTTGGCTTAAGGTTTAGGGTTTAAGGTTTAAGGTCTGAAGTGAATTAATGTATGGGGGGCTCCTAACGTTAGGAGTACCTTTTGGGGATCCCTATAATCAGAACTACATGGTTTCTCTGAAGGGGGTTTAACATCCCACCCGAAAATGTCATATTAGCTCTAGGAGAATTGCAGCAGGCCTTGGCCGACAAATCAGTGTGACATGGTGCTACAACAAGCCCCAGTATGTGGTCCCTAGGATGCACCCAAGGACACAGTGCTTGAACCGCGAGTGACAAGGTGTTACCAAAACAATCCATCTGTGCTGACTAGGACGCCGTTTGCACAACAATTTGTTGTTTCTGGTTGTTTGGTTTCCCAGGTGCATCCCAGAACCCCATGACAAATGGGAGCTTCGAGCACCGAGGGACCCCAAGGGCCTTATAGTATTTTTCGGTGGTTTTGAGGCCCTCGGGGACCAAGGACCGTAAAGGAATTAGTGGGGTAATACGGAGTCCTCATCAGGGATTCTTAGATACTAAATTTACGACATAGGCTGCTCTCCTGGTATCCCTCCTTGATAACCCCTATAATCATCCCCTATATAACCCCCTCTAAGGAGTCTTAGCCCTAAACCTTATTTTATATAATTACTGTTTTATATAGCCCTCTTTAAGGAGTTCAGATTACAAGTCATATGCAGCCCTAAACAGCAAACCCTACATTGTACAATGCCCAGGAGTTCGGACTATAGCTCATATGGTAGTTATAGACCACCCAAAATACTATAGTCCTTATCACGGGAACCCCCAAAAAGGAAGCCCTAAGTGTGGAAGTCCCCCATATACCCCTGTAGACCCCAAATCACCCTCTTACTGTAGTTTAGACCCTAAACCCCAAACCCTACAAACGCCCTTACAAGAGTTTATTTAGAAACCCTAAATCCCAAACCCCTAAATCCTAAACCCTAACCCCCTAAATCCCTAAACCCTAAATCCGAAACCCTAAACCCGAAATCCTATACCCTATAAGCCTTAATTCCGAAACCCTAAACCCGAAATCCTATACCCTATAAGCCTTAATTCCGAAACCCTAAACCCCTGTACATCCCAAGTCACCAGACCTTGCCAGGATGGCCCCAGGCCCGGCGCAGCGGCGGAGGGCTCGGCGGGTGTGGCTTCGTGTGCTGCAAATGCCTGGGCCTTGCCAGACAGATTTTTGGTCCATGGGGTTTTGGGGTTCCGAGTTTAGGGTTCAGTTCAGGGCTCGGGTTCAGGGTTTAAGATTTAGGGTTTACGGCCTAGGATGTGGGGTTTAGGGTGTAGGGGTTAGGGTTCAAGGTTAGGAATTGGTGTTTAACTTTTCGCGTTTATTGTTTAGGGTTCAGGGGTTTAGGGTTCAGGGTTTAGGGCTAAGCTGAGGTAACGCAGGAGCCTGGATGGGCAAGGTGTAGAAAAGAAGGCAGAAACAGAGTCTTACTCTTGCTTGTTCAGGTTCCTCGGCCATCCAACAGTAAGTTCGAGAACTATGAACCACTTGTTTGAACTTAATTAGACTACGAAATACAATCCAGTCCCCAAATTTCTCTAAGAGGTCTATACCCATAAGTAGGATTAGAGTTTAATGGGGTCTCGGATATGGACAAAACCTATCAGCCCTACTCAGCCCCATGATCCACACAATAATCTCTGCACACCCAGCCAAATCTAAAGATCTTGCCGAAATCCATGAGCTTGAGCTCCTTACTGGGGTTCTGAAGGGTGTGACAGCATGGGCATAAATATGATGATGGCTTATCACCACGACTTACTTACCTCTCCCCAGATAGCAGCAGGGAGAAAAGCACAAAACCCGAAAACAAAAAGACAATGTTTAATCCTGGTTGTGCGCGTTAGGCATTCACAACCACGGGGAACGCGCAGTATCAGGGCGGGGGAGGGTTTGATGTTAGGGTTAGCCCTTTCTCGAAGCCTTAAACCCCAAACCCTAAGCCCCCTTTGCCTGAACGTCTATAAGCCCCAAACCATAAGACCTAAGCCCAAAGCCCTAAACAAACCCTGAAACAGCATTCCGTGCCTTCCAGCGCTCCAGTTCACTGTCTGCCAGCTTGCCCCCTCTTAGCTGCACCTCCTCCAGGGCCGCAAATGTCGGGTTCCAGACCCCGTAAAAGGATCCAACATATGGGGAACTGTCAAAATTATGGTCCCTTTTTGGGTCCCTATTATAATACGGGGCCTAATTTAGGGGACCCCAAAAGGGACCATAATTTTGACAATTCCCCATATTGCGCAACCCCAAAATGACTCCAGTGGTACACTGGGGAAAATGGAAAATCATTGAGAGGTCCAATGTGTTGGCTCCTTTAGGGGGTCGGGGTTTGGGGCGTCAATGACGTAAGCAGAAAGCCAGGTCAGCCACGATGCTGATCCTTGAGGTGCAGCGTCAGGGGCTAAGCGCTGAGGCAGTAGGGGTAGGGTTTAGGGTTTAGGGTTTAGGGTCTAGGGTTTAGGGGTTTAGGGTATAGAGTTTAGGGGTTTAGGGTTTAGGGGGTAGAGTTACGTTGGCGATGTCGGGTTGCTGTGTGTTTGGGATCAGGGCAGATGAAAAAGGTACACGCCGTCTGGGTGCACATGCAAGAAGGCAGCCTACTGCCCCCGATGTGTGAGAGACACCGTGAACTCAACATTCCCCATCCAAACGCTAGCCCTGCCCAACCTTATCCATTCGGACTTCTTGAGGGCCATTTGCATTTTCTAAGTTATGGTCCTTTTTGGGTACACTGTTTGGTCGGGGCCGTGGTATGCTAGGGACCCCAAATCAAGCTGAAACATTCCTTGCGAAATGGTGGAGGAGCTGCGGCCGAATGCGGGAACCACTCAATAGGAACGTTGGACTCAATCAAACACCGCACAAGATCACGTGCCTGGAGGTCAAGCACAAAACCGTCCTCCTGTGACGGAAGGGCCCAAACCCTAAACAGGTAAGTCCCGACAAAGCCCCCGCTGTGGGCTCAACTGGAGAGACACGCGCCCCCCTCCTGTCCTCCCTTCGGCAACTACGCGTGCTACTTGCAAACATTCAGCTCTCCTCCTATATACGCTGAACAATGTACTGATCATTATGCTTGCCCGATGTAGGAATTTCCATAAAAGCAGGGGGCCCGTCATAAATAGATAATCATATCTAGATATGTCTTATACACGCCCCAACATGTGATGTTGTCCTCAATATAAGTACACCCAGAAAGGGAAGTGGAAATCCTCATATTGGGAACCCGAGTCTGCGTTGTCAAGCGCTCAAGTGTTGAATAGTCCCCATCATCGACATTGCCATTGCTCCCACAGCAGAACATGGCATGGACACTTTGCGGCCACTGACTTGTTTGGATTCAATTGATTCAATGGTGTTGTGGTGCTGCAGTGTCCTCTTGACGTCACAGAAGCTAGCTACCAAAGGCGTGCAACGAAAGAAGGTTTAGAACATGGAGGGAGAGGGACAGAGAGAGAGAGAGAGAGAGAACAGTTTAGGTCTCTTCGCGAGAAGCTTTCTGGCGCTGCATTCTGTTATCGTAGCAAAGTGGAGTCGGCACCATCCAATACAGAGCCTAACGAATTACATGTTTTCATCTTGAGTCCTGGTAAGAAATAATCTTATGATACCGGAATTCTTCAGGTCCCTACATTACGTTAGATATCTGCAGGAAGCCACAGATGTAGCCGGGCTGCATCTATGATGTGCTGCCACAGGCAAACAGCGCTAGATACTGCACGCGAGGGGGTTTGCCTGCCAACTACTTCCTGCGGACAGCAAGGCCGGACAAACATGCAGATATGCGATCTGCCCCATTTGCTAAAAACCACCAAGGCTCTGAAATAGATAGCGCACCTGCAGTGAACGCCTCTTCGGCAAAGGCCCAGATCTATCGCAAGGCAAGAAGCCTTGTTGTAACTCTGACGCCTGGAGTTCAGCTCGACGGAACTTGACGTCCCTGATGCTCAGTACTGACTGTCCTGTAGTGGGTGACTTATACTGGCACAAGTGCTACTACTGCTGTCGATGCCCTTACTGCTGGCGCCGCTGCTCTGTCCACTGCAACATCCAAACAGAAAAGGACTGAACACTACAACCAATGCCCTGGCCCTACTGTTTGCCAACGAGTTTTTTGAACATGTCGAGACCTGACAGCAGTCCTAAAGCCAGTCTAGGGGTTCGGAGCGTCATCCTGACATGCACCCGGCCTAGATCCCGACATCTCCCCCCAAGGCCTGCGCTCTACTGCCTGGACCCTCAAGGTATGCACGCATGTAGAACAAAGGCAAGTGTTTTTGTTGGGTTTGGTCCATTGCTTATCACTGCTTCATCTGTTGTTGAGGTACTGGTAGTCCCAAGTCGTGACTCCTGAACGTCCTGAGGCCAGCACACACCAAGCGACCAGGTGGCTATGAAGGAGCTCTTTCCTCAGATGGCACTAGGCCATCGTGTTTGGGCTTTAGGGTAGTATGACACAAACAGCAGTCAAACGCCACAGAAAAGGATGACCACAGCTGACAGCTGAACTGTCAAGGCAGTACCAGAATCAAGAGGACAAGAAGTGGAGCTGTTCTTCATATGGTTAATTCAGCACCTCTTCAAGTCCTGAGTCTTCAAAAAAGCAAAAACCCTATGTTGTTCCTACAGCAAAGTAGGCTTAACCCGAGGCCCTAGCTCCCCATTGCCTTTTGACAAATCCACTTAAAATCTTTGATCATTACAGACCCAAAATGAGAAACCTAAACCCTCTCTCTCTCTCTCGCGGCGACTCAGTTCCCTGTCAGCGCCACCATGCCGTGCTGACTCATGCAGCGCAGCACTCAACTACACTCAACTACTATGTCTACAGACTGGCAACGTGAAACCCTAAACCCTGAATACACGGGGCTATAATATCCCTTACATAACCCACAATGTATATATAATTAATGCATATGCAATATGTAGCCCCAAAATGAGAACCCTGATCTTGAGACATGCCCTGATGCAGAAGTGTGTCCCATGCGCCAGGAACGGCGGAAGTATAGCCTTGCCGGGGCTTCACAGAAAGGTTTAGGGTTCAGTGTTTAGGGTAAGTTTAGTGTTCAGGGTTTACGGTGTAGGGTTCCAGGGTTCTAGGGTTCAGGGTTTACTTGAAATGGAAGGCTTCTCTAAGGCTTTGGGCTATCGCTTGATCACCCAGTATTACCCAATATCACCCAATATTACCCGTTATAATATACATTTTTCAAGGTCCCCCCTAACCCCCCTATTCATACCCCTATAGGTCCCTCAGCTCATGTGATGTGATTTCGCTTCTCTGGGTTTAAGGCGTAAGCCTTCAGATTTAGATCGTGCAAGGTTGTATGGCCTATCTGCGTTGAGTACAATGTACGCAGACAAGCCCCAAACCCTGAGTTGGTTTCCGGCTCAATTAAGTTACCATAATGGCCTACAATGGAGAAGCAAATGGAAAATAAAATGGAAATGAAATGGAAACTGTGGGAATATAGGGATTTAATGAACCTAAATTAAGTTACCATAATGGGTGTATATAGTAATTAAAAGGGTTTCCCCAATATAGTAACTTAGTTTAAGTTCCTTAACAGCAGCCCCGTTTTCTGCGTGGCGTCTAACACCTAGCGCTTGAGGGTTGGGAGGTGTGAGATGGAGTTAGATGACTACGTGAGCCATAGTCTAAACTCCTAGTATCCCCCTTAGTAACCCCTATAGTAGGCCCCTATATAATCCCCTATATAACCCCCTTTAAGGAGTTTAGACTACAGCTCACATGATAACCAAGGTATGTAGAACAAATGCCCTTTTGGCCCGTGAATGGTTTTCTTGGCCATTACTGTACCTACCTTTTGGGGTCGAGGTAAGAGGTTTCAGTAAGTCTTCCGAAGTTGCGTGTCAACCTCCGTGCATGGTTTTGATCATCTTTTCTGCTTTAGTGCCTTCCATCCCTCAATCTCCTGCACCCTCCACTGGCGCTGGAAACCACATGTAGGATGCAGGTCATAGGAACCCATGCGCGATCTTAGCCCTGCTCTGCCAGACATGCTTTACTCTCTCCCTCTCTCTCCCTCCCTCTCTTTCTTGACCTGCTCTGAAAGCACGAAGTCAAAGTTGTTGCGACGAAGAGGAATTGCAGCAAGACGCAAGACACTCTAGGTAGGTAGATGCCAGAAACACAAGGCAAAACCTTCCATGCACAAGATGGACGGTTCCGCCGGCGTGTGGGGCACAAAAAACTGTTTTAAAACGGTACTTTGCAGGGCCTCCAGCTAGCTCTATCCAATTTACATGGGGCAAACAGGTTTCCTATCTAGGTGGTTTGGGCCTTTGTACCTTACAAGGGGTACCTACACCCCCCACCAATAAACCCCTCACTCTAAGCATTAAACCTTGACCGTTGAGGCTTCATTAGCTGTCCAAGCCCATCTGACCCCTTGGCGTCTCGCCATGCATCGTCGTGCAGGACGCGGCTGATGAAGGTGTGGGCCTTGGAATGCCCAAAGAGTTTAGGCTTTGGGTCTTAGCGGGTTAGGGAGATGTGCACGACCTATATGAATAGCCTCCGAAGTACTAAGCCTGGTGTATGCGGGTATGGCTCAAGGAAAGCAATCCGATTGGACCACCAAAACATACAGGACTCCAATCAAGTCTTCAGGGATCCCTTGCAGTCTCTACCCTACACTCTAAACCCTTCACACTACAGCCTGGACCCTTTTGGCGTGGATTGCAGCGACTCATCCAGGTCAACCTAAACCCCAAACCCTAGCACCTTTTTTCTGTGGGTCCAGCAAGATCAAGCCTCTGAAGTCTGAGCTGGTCGCCATGGCGAGATTGGCAACCTGGTCACAAGTTGCATGGAATGGTCTCCATGGTTCAGGGGTTAGGGTTTAGGGCTCAATGAAGTTAGCAGAGTTTACTCAATTCATGGAGCAGAAATGGTAACAAACACAACATGGAGACTACCATATCGCAAGAAAAAGGTCTACGATTAGCCGGCGTGCTTTCATTGAGGCTTAATTTCAGCTTCCAAAAGAATTAATTTCCCGAGCCTTGGGGGCGTGTTGGATGGCCAGAGGAGGCGGAAGCCCTCTCCTCCCCCAACCACCCTAAATTCTAAACCCCATCTCAATACATGTTCCTGGGGGCCGCCCACATCCGAAGCAGACTGGCTCACCGGACATCCTGGGATAAGCCCCTGGGAGACTCTGGGAAACCACGAAAAATCTGAAGCTCTGAGCTGACCCTATATCACTATATTACTATCTTTCTCTATTACTCTATTACTATTACTAAATTACCATTTCCCCTGTGATAGTGGTGTAATAGGAATGTAAGAGGACCCTTTTCTATTCGAATTTTCCGCTATAGTCACCAAAACGGGTGGGGGTCCACCTAACCCAATCCCTAGGCCCCTCCTTCTCGACGCCGGTGATCTTCATATGCTTGCCTACAAGTTTCCTTGACACCGTTAATTTACCCTGGCAGTCCATATAATTTCAGATCTAAACCGCAAAAACTATCTCAACCAAATTCCAGCGTGAATATGTCCGCCTAGACGCTGAAATCAGCAGATCGAAGACGATCCCCCTACCATTGGTAATCATCCCTATTGTACACGAGTATAAACCCAGTATCCTTGGATTTTCCGTTTCATTCTCCATTACTCAGGTAATAGGTGTAATAACACCTATATAACCATATAACCCAAACCCTAAACCCATATAACCCATGTATATTCTGTGTAGAACCTAACCCATCAACTGTAAAACTCGACTCGCTGCCTTCTGGTGATGGAGATACCTGGGCTGTTCTGCGGTGCATCCAGGAAATCTTACACCGTATATAGGCCCAACAGTGGTAACTAATTCCAGCATCTTAGGGATGATTAAATCCTGCAAGATTTCCTCTAGAGTAGCTTGCTCTGCAAACCCTGGCTGACATGCAATTGCCACCTTTTGAAGGGCAATAGTCTTTGCTATGGCTGCTATCGTTCATGGTGACTCACGGAGGATGCGCGAAGCTAGATCCCGCAGCCCTGAAACTCCATGAAGCTACCTGGACCTTTAGGGAGTTTTCCTTTGGACCCT
>CAJNIZ010015358.1:32432-51575 GCA_905231905.1 Symbiodinium pilosum
ACGCTAAACCCTAAACCATTAACCCCAGATCATGGGTACATAGCCTTGTGCTTCGGGTATGTGGGAGGTCCAGGTACATTCAGACAGGTCAATGACCATGCCTCAGCAAGTTGTTGCTACCCAATTGCTTACTCTAATACACTCCTGACATTGAATAGGTCTCCTACTTTAATTTGGGTGAACTACCAGAGGGGATAGCTTAACATGGGGGGGCGAGGGCTGATACAGGGCCGGAAGGGCTTGCGTGTTTCATTCCAGAAGAATTATGTGGGGTAGTATGCCTTAAACACTTCCTTTCCCCTGCTATATATACACGTATATATATACATATATATATCTGTGTGTGTGTGTGTGCGCGGTGTGTGTGTGTGTGTGTGTGTGTGTGTGTGTGGGCGCGCGCGCGCGCGTGTGTGTGTGTGTGTGTGTGTGTACGCAGCCCACCCCCAGAAAGGCAAAAAAACATATTTCCACTACATAATATGAACCCTAAACCCCACACCCTCAAGTAAATAGTGGCCCCTCTCCTTGTTTTGGGGCCCTCCACCATGCGAATCATGGGTCTTGTTTGGCGCCCACACTTTGCGGTGAGGATTTAAGGTTTACGGCTGCTATGGGAATCAGGCTCCGAGCAAGCAAAGATTTGCCCTCATCCGAGCTAACATGGAACACTCAAACGAGCCCTTTGAAGACCAGCGTCTTTTGACATTTGATCCACGTCAGTTTGGGCTAGCGTAGTCCATAGAACCCTGCAACAGTCGAGGCCAAAACCTAAATGACTCATGGTTATTCCTAAGGAAGCTTCTGAACCCTTCCCAAAATCCATAATGAAACAAACGTCTACAGTCTTAGACCCGGAAGTCCAGTGTCATTTCGGGTATACTCCTTAGCCGGGGGGTACTGGACTCTCTGGGTACCCTAAACCCTAAACTCCCTGAACCGTAATCCCCAAACCCTAGGAATGTTCATGAAAGGTCCCAGGCACAGCTTCTTGGATGCTCGCTCCTCCTGGATGGCTTCGCTGGAGCCTCTTTGGTGGGCTAAGCAGGGGGATTTAGGGTTTAGGGGTGAAACAATTTCGGCTTTCGGGTTTAGCATGTAGGGCTTACGGTTTAAAGTATAGGGTCTAGAGTTTAGAGTTCAGGAATGGCGCATCTCTGGCTCGCAGTGAGTGAAGAAATGGAAAGAATATAGAAGCTACTAAACTACATGACTGAGGATTTTCAAGGGACTACAAAAAGGATCCTTAGCAAGCAATTAAAGAAAGGATCCTTTTCGTAGTCCCTTGAAAATCCTCAGCCATATAGTTGAGTAGCTTCTATATTCTTTGCTAGGGACTAGGAAACTTCAGTGCGCAGGGCTTCGGGCTTGGAGGATTGCGGATTCAAGTGTTCAGGGGCCAACCCCTGATTAATAAACCCCCTCCCCCTAAATAAGGATTTTAATAGGGATCCTAATATTAAGGCTCTTACAGGGAGGAGGTTTATTAATCGTGGGTCGATATTAGGGTTTCAATCAAAGCGGGGATGAGGGGGTGGTACTAACATTCACGCTTTCAAGCTGCCCACGAACCTCCAAACAGACAGTGGATCATAAACCCTTGAACGTATATATAGATATATATCCATATATATATATGTATATATCTACCTCTAGATATATATATATATATGCATGAACCACATTTGCGCGTGTCTCTTTTAATGCTTCTGCATACATCCCTGTACGTCTGGGTACGTGCACGCACGGTCATAAGCCCTATGACATCTGCATAAGGCTGCAGACAGGCAGGCGTGAATGTGCACATCCAAGTACAAACCTAGGTACGCCCCCACATGCGTATATGTGTGTATATATATATATACATAATACACAAACCTGGACAAGCCTTACATAATATATCCCTATCCGGCCTACATGAACGTGTAAACCATACATGGTCTTTCTGCCTATGCATATATCTCCTTACACGAACAGGTGTATCAATACATGTTGAAGTATACAAAAAACCGCATGATTGAATTAAAGCCCTGCAGAGTCCTGAAACCTCACACCTGCAAAGTTTCTTCAGGACCAACCGAGGCTCGCCCAGACCCTATCTGTAACCTGAAGTACCTTCAGTTTAAAAAACTACCGCCAGATTACTAGTGCAAAATCGTCCTATTATACTATGGTAGTTTCCATGTTCTTTTCCATTATCCCCTATATAATATAATCCCTATATATTACCCCTAAGAAATTGTGGGTAGTCGGAATTATAGCAGACCCAAAGCAGCCTCGAACCAACTCTGATTCCATAGCGGAGGAGAAGGCAACGAGGCAGTCCTTCTTTTGGCCATGCCGTGTCAAATGGAGGTTTGAGGAGTCCTGGGTGGGGACTTTAGGGTTTGGGGTTCAATGACTTATGACTTCAGGGTTTGGATTTGGGGTTTCTGGGCTTAGAGTTTTGGGATGGGCGCTTAGGGTTAGGCTTAAGCTTGGGGATATATGGAAAATCGATCATCTCTTTGGTTGACAGGTGCTGTGAAGGGGCCATTCTCAACGACTCAACATATGTTTAGAATCTAGCTCATGTCAGAGCCCAGTCTTGTCCCACACGCAGTCTGCGGCTTGTAAGACAATAGTTCGCCTCGGGGCTCACAGAATTAGGCTCATCATTTTTAGAGATGGGGTACTGGACGCAGAGGCGTGCCTTCGACGTTAACTTGTCGCCAGCCAGCCGGGGACGCAGTTACCAAGTGAATCCCGAAACCACCTCCCACGACCAAGATCGTGAAACTCCAAATCCCTGAGCTTCTGCTTCCCCAACGATGATGGTCAAGAATAAGCTGCATGTCCTTGCTAGCTCAGAGCAGAGTCCCTTTACAAATCATCTAGGCATATATTAGCATAACATTGTACTCAGAATCGCCCAAATCCCTGGATGGATCTAGAAAGAAACCCCGTTGGAGGGTGCCTCTGAATTACCCGACAAGAGGTCAGGGTACTTCCATTCTGCTGATCCTTTCAGGGGTCTAGGTGGTCCCTCGCCATTCCTGAACTCAAATCATCGTTGCTCACAGGGCGGGTCCTTCTTCTGTATGAGCCTTTCCGTGATGCCCGCATCCTGCCGAGCGCTGGAAGAAGAACTTGCAACACTTCCTGTACAGTAAAGGGTTTCCGGGTCAGAGTTCAATGGCAACTACCTTGGGGGGATGTGGTTGTGGACTGCAGGGATCCTATGGGGGGTCACTTTCGACATCCATTCCTTGATTCCAGTTTTTGAAAGCGTGTAAAGGCCCCAAACCATCACCGGAGAGTCTGTGGAAACCGTCGAAGCAAATATCTTCTCTTAGAGCGGAGGCAAGCTCTTCTCATACGCCCTGGATGCGGTGTAGTCTCCACCGGTGTGCGGCTGATGTCTGAAGGCTTACCGCATGCAGCATAAAAGCATTTCTCCGTTCCGCATCTCAACTACTACCTCAAAGCGGGGGGGTGGGCTACTTCAATTCTCTGTACAGTACGTATAGTATGGACATGGACACTCAGAAGAGCAAACGTCCTCAACGCTCAGTCCTCCAACCTCTTAGCCATCCTCCTTCATCCGCATTATACCTCATACCCCTACAGCATCATTCAGGTCAGACCCCCCCCCTCTTGTAATGTCCCTTGCAGCATAGAAGATGGAGGAGATCCCCACGAAGATGCCCCGCAAGTCAGACCTTTCAGCAAGAAGTGTCTCCAGACTGGGGGCCTAGATAGGCGTATGGTGGGGAGATTGAGGTTTTTGAATCAATGGGGCGGTACGTTGGCGGCAACTTTTCTTACGGGTTGTTAATAGGGAACAGGGACTAGAATCCCTGTAATGCCTATAGAATATGTTCCCTTATTTCCTACTAAGCCCCCAGAAGTTTTTGGCGCGCGCGGGCTTTGGGGGTTCGGGGACCCGGGCTTCAGCAGCTGCAAATGCAGAGAGGTGGGTGGGGGTGGAGGAGATTGTCTAGATTGCCGTTAAGAAACTTCAAGCAAATACCATCAACCCTGTAACTTACCAGACTTTCATCATGGTGTTTACGTGCTTCAGGCTCCCTAACAGCAACCCAATGGTTCCGTGCAGCTGCCCGAGTCCTGTCTGTCAGCCTCTTCGTTCTCTCACAATTAAGATGAGAATTTTCAAGAACCCTGAACCCTAAGCCTTACACCCCCAAACTAGCAAGCCCTGAAGCCTGAACCCTCATACTCAAGCTGTATCCTTCCTTCATGGTCTGGCGCTTTCCAAGCTCCAAACTTCAAGCCTATCGTCAGAACCCTATAAACTCCTAATCCCGAAGCCCAGAACCCTAATTCCTAAACCCCACAACCCTAATCCCTCAACCCCAAAACCCAACACCCCCAAACCCTAATCCCTCCCAAAATGATGAGGAAATACGCGTCAAGGTTAAGCCTGCAGCCAAAATCCTTTGGAGAAGGAAATTCTGCTCATGGCATCTGCTGAGCCCCATGCGGCCAGTCAGTGGAGAGCATGCCTGCACAAGGGTTTAGAGGGTTTAGGGTTTAGGGCTGAGGGTCCCTTGCCTAGAGGGTCCAAGTATCCAAACAATGTGGCTTCGGGTTTCCAAAGCCACAATCTGAACAGTGTTTGGTGCCTAAACACCATAGACAATCCTCCAGACCTTGACCTTAGGGCTTCATCCAACTATACTGAATATGTACGGTGTCAATGGCTCCTCAATAAGGTGTCTGACGCATGGGAGCTTCTCAAGACGGGAGGTCCCTGAGGATCTCTAGGGATATGTGGGTTATAGTCTAAACTCCTTCAAGAACCTTATATAGGGGATTATACAAGAAAAAGTTTAGGGTTTTGGGTCTAAACTGCTTCAAGGGGTTATAAAAGGATTATCTATGG
The DNA here is from genome assembly GCA_905231905.1 of Symbiodinium pilosum. Lineage (NCBI taxonomy): Eukaryota > Dinophyceae > Suessiales > Symbiodiniaceae > Symbiodinium > Symbiodinium pilosum. The sequence continues at coordinate 37,315 of CAJNIZ010015358.1, forward strand.
GACTATTCTAGGGAGAGTTTTGATTATAGCTTTTATGGGCTTTATCCGGGGACTATGGGGTCCCTATGGGGGATTCTGTAGGGTGCATTTTGGTAATAGTGTAACCCTAAACCCTAAACCCTAAACCCTGGTCGAGCAGTTACCCAGGGTCAAGGCCCCTCAGGGTTTGTTTGAACCCCGGGTTTATAGTCCCCCTTAAGTAGATAGAATATGGGGTATATGGCGATACTATTATACTATACCCTAAGCCATACATATTCTATCGACTTAAGGGGGACTATAGGGTTTAGGGTTGAAGTCTCACCCCTAAACCCTAAACCCTAAACCCCTAAACCCAAACCCTAAACCAACCAAAAACTACAGCCATCCATGCCTGCGGCATCTTCTTGTCGCACCGCTACCTTTGCTCAAGGCATAGGATGCTTTGCTCTGGTTTAGGGCTTAGGGTTTAGGGTTTAGCTTGTACACTGGCAAGTTTAGGGTACTACTGTTGGTACTAAAAATCCTGCATGATCTTCCTGTACTATAACGCCATAATTCCCAAAGTAGATGGTATATGTTTCTTAGGGTCATGCAGGATTTTTGGTACCCACCGTAGTGTTGAGCATCTTGCAAGGTATTAGAGCCTGTTAAAGCGAAGTTGCGTTGCAGTTACCCTTATGGATCAATGATTGCGTGCTGATGCTTTTGTATACTGTTAGCGGGTGATGTCAATCTCTGGGGTCTGCAGATAGGACCCAATAAGATTGACCTCATCCTTTGCCCACGAAGCTAACCAGGTTGGAAAGGTTGGTACTCCGAGTACCAGGGTTGAAGGAGCAGAAGATTTAGCTGAAGCTTCGGTTAATATTTTTAAAGTTTGAGGGTTTCAAATTTGAGGGGTCTTCCTGTTGAGGACCCGAGTATGAAGGACGACAATATTTCAGAGGACCCAACATTTTGCAAATCCCCACTTGGTGCTGAAGTGCGGACGCGCTGATCTCAAAGCTGGACCATGCTAAGTCATCTGACGGGTCCTTGTCGAGAGCTTCTAGTCCTCCTTCTGGAGCTCTATGGTTTCGGTATTTTTCTGGGGATCTCCAAAATTCCCAACTATGCTTCGTGACCTGCTTCGACCTGCATGCTAGGAAAATTGAACCCTAAACGCTATACCAAAAACTATTCCAGCCGCGCCTGGGGGTTCGCATCTTCATCAAAGAATTGCGAGGGCTCACCGTCTATGATGGACATGAGCAGGTTTTCCCACCTCTGGCTCTCGAGTGCATGGCAATTCATGCTCTTAATCCCTAAACATGACTTTAGTCTATGGGGCTCCAGGGAGTAGAGTTTGTAATCTATTGGGGTCTATATTTATGGCGGTCCCTCATTTATGGTAACTACCATACTGGACTCCCCCAAACAACGAATATTCTCCCCGCATGATGATACCGCAGTGGGGGAATGCCCGGGCCGAAATTAATAAATATGACGGGATTCACGGACACGTAACAGACTATAGTCGTATAAGGATTCTGTGGGTTTTTGGAGATAACATTATGCCAGCTAGTCGAGGTTCTACATTTGGTGGAAGCCATGCCCGCGAGTTGCGACAACCGGCTAGATGAAACAGACGCAGAGTCTTTGTTGGAACATGGGGATTTCCCAAAATTGGGGGTACCATTTTGGGGATCCCCATAATAGGAATTATAGCATTTTGGGGTCTATATTGGGGTCCCCCTATTTTGGGAAACTACCACATACATCCAGCCATTGGCCTGCTTTTGGGGCCGAAGGAGATCAAGCATAAGAGCATTTAGGAATGCCGAACGAAATCTCTGGCAGAGCGCAGATCTTGCAGGACCTACTGACCTACCAGCAGGACGGTCTATGAAAAGACCATAATGCCGCGGCAAAATGATGAAAATCCCGAAGCTTGATGCTCGGGGTGCCCTGTTCCACAGACTTACTTGGGTTCGTAGGGAATAATCGAATATGATCCCTATGTACTATATATTCCCGCTATAATCCCTACCTAATAGATTCCCAAATATATTGCCTAAAAACTTATTCCCATATTTCCTACTAAGCTCCAGTAAGAAGACGTAGACAAGGCTCCAAACCTTAAACCCGGAACTCTCAACCCTAAACCCTAACGTGAGCCCTAAACCCTATTGGTTCTCCATCTGCCCCTGCCACCCTGGCAGCAACTCTCCTGGTTTGCTGTTCAGGAACATAAATTCAATTACCATAAGTAATAAGGGTAGGATTGGGGTTCAGGGTTTAAGTTAACATAATCTGGGTATGTTGCAAAGAATAGGGTTTTCCTTGTTATAGTAACGTAGTTCAAGTGCCTGACCAGCAACCCGGGCTAGTTTGCGTTGCTTCGCTGCTTATTGAGATTATTCCAGCTTTAGCTGCTTATTTATGATATGTAAACATGAACCTTATTCACAGAACCAGCCCAACCACTGTATGGGAATTTTCTTGGGGTACTTGTTTAGCCCTGGGCGCCTGATGAGGGAATCTCGCCCGACGTAATCGTTCGGCGGGAAAACGCCCAGCAAGACTGGGGAGCGTGTCCCAACCTGGCGTGAACGCAAAGTTTTCAGTCCAAAGGCCATTTTTTGACAACCACCCATATAACCCTATATTAAACCCTATATAACCCCTATATAACCCATTATAAGGATTCAGAGGTTAGGTTTCATTGCTAGAAAAGGAAGCCATAAAGGGCACGGTCCTTCAACAAGGTCGCCATCTCGGGATAATTTGCGGGAGGGCAGCGGTGAGAGTACGGGCCACCACCACTTACGCAGAAACGTCTCTACCAGTTCTGCGTGCGGCATGAAGCCACTTCCAGCCCGCGTCAGTCAGCAACTTCTGCAGCAATGATGGCAGCCCTTGCAATGATTGCAGTAAACAAGCCTGCTCAGGATAACTAGAAAGAACTGCAAATTCTGCGTGCGGCATGAAGCAATTGACAAACATGTTCAGGATAAGTAGAACTACAACTTCTTCGTGCGGCGTGAAGCACTAGACCAACATGCCAGGATAAACAGAACAAACGAGGACAAATCAGCCTTCGGAATCCTTCGACGCTGTAAAAAGAATGGCGGGCATGTGGTCCCAACCAACGCAGCCCAGGATACTCCAAGTATAGGGACTGCTCATACCCAAGCCGCGCAGCACAGTTGAAGCCATAATGGAATGGATAGCCATATGGATATCTGTGTGATCGGAGTGAAACTATTCCAAAACAAAGCTGAGGCGCTTTCAAGCATGATTCAGAAAGCGTGATCTAATTTCGAAATACCCTTCTCCAACTCCATGGCAATAATATTCCTGAACCATCCTCAACCGCATGCACGATTTGCTAGAAACGCACGCCCAGTCTCTCCACAACATCACAAGAAGTAGTAAAGCTCCAGGAAAGCAGGTTCTAGGCATTTTTGTCTTGGATTTTTTTGGGGCGGGACATCCCGGTGAAGGTGCAGAACACAGATTGGCCTCAAAGCTCATCTGTGCATCAAGTTCTGCCTAGGAGAGATGTGGGTAGTTGTCAAAATTATGGGCCCTTTTTGGCTCCCTATTATAGTACGGCACCTAATATTTAGGGTACCCAAAAAGGGACCATAATTTTGACAACCACCCATGTATGTTCAAACCCATGTTCAAGCCCCGCGTCACCCGCCTTGGCATAGTGCAGCAAGACCTGGCATAGCAGTTTCTTGGGCATGAAAGTCAAGCCATGGACTCTCAAAGACTCTGAAACTTACAAAGACACGGCAACGTGTAGCAATCTTGGTACGACCCTCGTGGAAACTGCAACAGGCTTCTAATTGTTTCTCTGACTTGCCTTGGCGTCCCACGGCTAGGGTTGCTTTTTGGACGGATGCGGTGACACTGCTAGGAGGGCACTGCGTGGACACTCTGCGGTTGCGTTGTGTAAGGATACGGTGCGGTTGGGCACTGCAGGAACACTTTGCGGTTGGGTACTGCAGGGATACTCTGCGTTTGCACTCCGCAGGGATACTCTGTGGTTCGGCAGGGGGGGCATGCGGTTGGGCAATGTGGCTCTGCAGGGATACCCTGCGGTGGAGCACTGCTGTGATACTATGCAGATGTTCTGCGGTTGGGCGCTCCAAAGGTACTCGGCGGTCGGACACTCTGCACGTGGGCACTGCGCGGAAAACCATGAGAACATAGACGTCTTGAAGCCTAACAGCCCCACTGTGAAGGTGGCGAAGAATCACCAGCATGATGTAATCTTATAATCTTACTCCATAATGAGCAGCTTGGGGACTATAAGTATCGGCGGCCTTTTGAAGGCTCCTCAGCAACACCTGCTTCCTGACCAATGCCAGAAGTTCTCAGATTCTCTAACCTATCTCAAACACCTTATTCCCACCTGCGGTCGGAATTCACTGCTAATATGGTACCATTATGAAAAGGAAATATGCAATGTTTGGTGGGTGGTTATTCCATTATATGCCGTAATTAAAGTCCTGCACAGTCAAGCAGACAGCGTTGTGCTCAAAGCCTGAACCCCAAAGCCTCGACTCTAAACCGGGGTCTCCGGATATTCGGGATCCTTTTTTGAGGGTCCCTCTATTGAGGCCCTCCATCGAATCGAAACGACCATATCCCAAGGCCTGAACCTCAAAGCTCGAGACGTCAACCCGAGACCCTAACTCCCACAGCCCGAAACCTTCAACCGTCCAACCTGCATGGAGACCCTGGCACAATTCTGAAACAATCTCCACCTTCCGGGGTAGTCCGTACACTCCCTCTTTGCTACAAGGACCTAAGCCCTATGGCCCCATAACTCTAGCACTCTGATCCTTTGACGGATCCCAAGTCTATAGCCTAAGCTCCTAAACTCGCAGCTCTGAACTGTCTGAACTTCTAATTAGGGTTTAGGGTTTAGGGTTTAGGGCTTAGGGTTTAGGGTTTCTAATTCGTCAGCACACAAATCCTAAACCTATACACCCCAAGCCTTACAACCCCAGAGCCCTCTTTCCCCAATACCCTACAACTCCCGGACTGCTTGTCCACTGAAACCTTCAAACCCTAGCAAAACCTATGTCCCCTAACGCTTGAACCCTGTCTACCCATGAGCCCTGTACCCCTTAAACCCTATATCCCCTAACCCTACGCTGTGTAGAGCCTCTAAATCTACCTGCATTGGGCCACCCGAAACCCAAACCCTATTAAACCCCAAACCCAAAACCCTAGACCTGCATGATACCTACCTGGAGCTATTTGGATCCCCAGGGCTATAGTCCCCCTTAAGTATAATAGCGTATATGGGGATCATATTATTATATACCCAAAGCGATATTCTATCTACTCAAGGGGACTGTAAGCTAGGAGAACGGCACCTCGCCCTCCTTCTCTGGGTCCGGCTCGGCCACCGTCAGTTGCATGGATCCTCACCAGCTATCCACTGCAGTAAGGTGCTTTGAATGTACTGAAATATATGGAATAATAAGCCCTCAGGCAACCCTGTATACCCGTCATATATATCCCCATATAACCCTTTTTGACCCTTATGTAATGGAATAACTCCCTAGGCACCTTGTACAGATTGGGCTTTGGCAATCAGATGTTTAGAGCTAATCTGCAAGACAAGCTATCATTTGCAGGTGTACTAAACGCTAGACCTTAAACCCTAAACCTTACACTCTAAACACTAAACCCCCAAACCCAAAACCCTCTATGGACCAGCAGACAAAGCTTGCTGGCAGATTCAGCTTGTCTAGGCCTGGCATGTTCCAAAGACATGTCAGTGGGTTAGGGTTCAGAGCTTTGTGGATGCTTCTTCCCCCTAAATTATGCCCCCCCCCGCTCCCCAAAACTAGACATCTCTAATATAGTACTACTGAATATTAAGGTGAATATGCATTCTTGGGGTAATTATGCATTATAAGGGGACGGCAGGTTGGTTCTAAGGGAAGTTGGCATCATGTTGGGCCTGCGTGGGTAGATCCTACTTGTGAGGATTTTCCTCGACATCTGATGGGAAATCCAGACTGCACAGATCTAAAGCCTATGCCTGTAACTTACTGATGCTTAGGGGGAGTTCGGGAGTGAAACTAGGGACTCATACAGCGGTGCATGTGGGGACTTTCTGCGGATTATTGTAAGGACTATTATAAGGATCTACTCCCCGCTAAACCCTAAATCCTACTGAAAACCCTAAACATCTCCCTTAAGCGTCAGTAAGTCTAGGATCCTCATGCGGGGAATGTGGGGAACAGCAGGACACGAATCCTTCTCAAGATTTTACATCTGGAGCCTGCTTAGACTATATTCAAAACAACTAAGCATACATGCACACATACACACACAGAGGTGTATATATATATAATGTGCACTTATGTTTTTTAACATCTATACACAGCATGTAGAATATGAATGCGGAGCTCCCGTGATATTTCCTTATTTCTGCCGGCTCACGCGCCATCTGAACCTGTTTTCTGGCTCATGGGGGGTGACTCTTGTGATCCTTCGGCATGTTTACTACTAGTGATTTCCGTCACTGTTTTACGAGTGTGTCCGCTCCGTGGCACGCTGTTGGTAGTTGAATACAATGCATTCCCCNNCCCCCCCCCCCCCCCTCGCCCCCGCGCAAATCAAAACAGTCACATAGCTGGTATCCCAATACAGGGAAAAACACGACCGGCCCAAAGCCATATTCCTCAGGGCTCAACATGTCAGAAAACAGGCGTAAGTTTGAGATGCAGAGACACACCCAAGACCCTAAAGCCTAAAGCTCAACCTTCATATTCTTGGTAGTCCTTACCAGGGACCCCCATGAGCCCTACAATGCGCTATTTTCATGCTCGTAGAGTTCTTGGGTAGCTTCCATGATCCCAGGCAGTCCTCATATTGCCCGAAATCCTCAAGGCTACAACCCGCAAACTGTAAAGCCCTCCTACAGACGGCTCATGTAAGGTTATATGGGGATATATAGGGGGTACATAGGGTGCAATTGCCACTAATCTGCAGGTAGATGGGGGGGTTGCAGGAAAGCCCTAATTCCTAAACCCTGAGCCCTCTAGAAATCACAGGAAGAAAATACAGTGAGTGCCCGGCGGGGCCCGCCAGCCAGGGTGCCTACCTTGCAAATGGATGAGTCAAGTATAGTTACTTTCTGGTTCTTAGTAGGAATAAGGGAATAAATATATAATACCAGGATGAATGTCCCTTTTCCCCACTAAGAACCAGTAAGCATATGTTATATAATAATTCCATATAATGCCTTTCTTCCCTACGACGCCCCAGTAAGATGGGGACTTCTGAAAACCATGGGTCCTCTTCGTCCTGTGCCTACGGCTGCTTTGTGCTGGGTAGTCTATCCAACCATAATTCCATATCAGAAAAAAAGTTCAGACACATGCAAGCACATGAGAATTTGTGAGGTCGGGGTTCCGAACACATCTCAGCACAATAGAAAAGAAATGCCTGCGGCTTGTGCAGGGAAAGTAACACACATCCTAACTACGTTGGCAGAGGTGTGCGAGCAGCCTAGAGGGTGGGGTCATACTCCGTGTTGGCATGCCCTGACACAGCATCAGGCCCCTGCTTGCCCAATTTTAAAAGGAGAGCCACAACTCAACCCGGAATATCTGAGAATTGTAAAGGGGCCTTAATGGGAACTCCAAGACAGGGAGCGCGGTACAATATAGTAGGAATATACTAGGAGTATACCTGCCAGGGTCCTATTGGAATTATATTCCTACTATACTCTTGGGGTTCCCTGTTTGGGGTCCCCAAATTGACTATAAAATGGAGCCCCAAGATGCCAAACAACAGATGAGAGGATGAAGAAAAGTATATCAAACGAGGACCCTATTAATCCGTCCACTGACCACTCACTTGGCATCCAGGGCAGGCAGACTGCCCATGGATGATGTCGGAGCAAGCACCGACAAACCCCAAAAACATGCTGCGGCTTCACCATTGGTAGTTTCCTGTTGTCATTGCTTTTCCCTCATCGCATCACGGAGGCGTTTGACAGTGCGAATGCTCAAAATGATGGCGACGTTTTGTGTCAAGAAGCACGAACTTAGAATCAACAACTCTGACTGAAACCCTTCAGGTCCCGAATTGCCCACCTTCACGTAGAACTTTCTCTTGAATTGCATTTCTGCTAAATGTCGGGGGCAGGGTGCGCGCACACTATCGCACATCCCCGGCAGAAATCTCGCACAAGTATGATATGCACTGTTGCAAGCATCATTTTGACTTGTACTTATGGCTCTCCTGCGCTGCTAGTCAATCATATCACAGGATATCACAGGTAAGGCCGTGGCAAACAAACGGTGACGGATAACAGCTTGAAGGAGCTCCTGTGATCGGTTTTTGGTTTAGGGCCTATAGGGATTGGGGCAAAAAAATGCGTTGAAGGGCTTAGGCACCACTCAACTTCGATTGAGGCGAGCAGGTCTTCACGAAACTAAGGGATGCCCTAATGAACCTATAAGCGCAAATGGTGCAGCTTGGGTTTGCCTTGCATGGGTCTTTTCAGCGTTGACAACGCAGCCATGATGCCAACTGGCACGTCTGAAACAAATCGGAGCAACAGTAGCGGCGACAGCAGCAAAAAGTAGCACCGGCAGCGGCGGCGGCGGCGGCGCGGTGGACACTGCCGTAAGTCCCTTCGTGATGCGCACTGGGCCCAAATATTCGGATAGCTTCTGCTGAGCAGTATGCAAAAGCAGTGGGCGTGTCTTCTTTGTGGTCACATAAGCTCTCTTGAGCATATCCTAGACTCTAGTCTAAACTCATCTGAAACTTTCCTTGAAGAATCCCCTGTCAATTTTCTCATTTGGCAAGCCTTTCGCACAAAACGGTCCATGAAGACCCCCTTGCCAAAATCCTCAGCTCCCAAAGCCGTACCCAAGAGCCTACATCCCAGACTCAAAACCCTAAATCGTGAGCCATAGTCTAAACTCCTGATATCCCCCTGAAGAACCCTATAAGGCTCTCCTATAAAATCCCCTTTTCGGAGTATAGACTATAGCTCATATCAGAAACCCTGGAACCCCTGAGCTGTTGAACCCCTCAGCCCTTTGAATCCCCACGAACGCCACACCCCAAACGCTGACCCCCAAAAACCCTAAACCCTAAACTTATGGCTTAGGCTGCCATCCTACGATGGTGGAAGGGGCCTTGCACTTGAGGCAGCCTCTCACCTTGCGGGGTCTTTCGTCGAGAAGGAACCTCCTTGAGCTCCAGAATTGCGTCAAACTTCAGGCGTGGTCCCAGATTTCCACACCTTGGCGGGGCCTGCTCCTAAGCCTTTAAAGGGCCCAAAAAAACTAGGAACCTCTCGGACCTTCCCAGCGCCGCCTCAGCAACCTCGAACCTCCTGAGCCTCGAGTCCAGCAGGCTCCTCAAGCCTTTTCTGAAGCGATGAAATGTGTTGTGTTGTTGACCAAGATGGACCTAACTGAGTTTAGATCCTAAACCCTAGCAGAAATAGGTCTGGGTGGCTTGGCCACCTGGACGGCGCGGGGTGGGTAAGTGTGTTAGCTGGCCAGCCCCGGCCAGGCCACAGCAGCATGTCGCACAGCACGACATGCTCGAAGCGACTTTCTGCCGTGACTGTCTCTGCTTCAGCGCTATATCAGGGCAAACCATGTTGCCTCAACCCTCAACCCTAAACCCTAAACCCTCAACCCTAATCTCTATTTAAAGTTCCTAAGCGCAGCTGTCCCTGGAGCCTCGCTCTCCAGCATGCAGTTCAACATCTCGGAGGTTGTTATGGTCCCAGACCTAGGTAGGGGGTGTAGGGTTCAGGGAAGTATATGGTGATTTTCAGATTGCACGGAGACTTCGTGACAGGGAAAATAATGAAATATGTTGGGGTCTATATTGGGATCCCACTAATTTTGGAACTACCATATCAGAGAAAACTGGCGGAGTCTCTAGAAATTTAGTTGGGAACCACTGTACTGGGCTGCTGGGGTTAAAATGAAATTATAACCATAGTATGGGTATAAAATGAAAATAAGATGTCCTCCCTATAGCAACTTAGGATAAGTCAGGTAGCAGCAATTCATACAAGGTTGTGGCTGGGTATGGCTTGTGTCTTTCTCTTCAAAATACTTGAGCTCAAAATCCTGACAGACGCCCGGCGCCATTGTCAGGAAACAAGGTAAAGTCAGAAGTAGGGGACTCTCAGGGGTTTTATACGGAGACCTTTCAACTCTATCAGTTTTATGTGAGCGCCCAAGAACGAATGCATGCGTTGAGCTAGGGTTTTGTGTCTAGGGCCCAGGGCCCGCTTATGCACTGGCCATATCGGCTTCGAATATTGGATCCAGAATCTATGATCTCTGATTTAGCTTGAGGCTTGGGTGCAGCATTTGAGCCATCGTCTACTCTCCTGGTATCCCCCTATAACGCCCTTTAAGGAGTTTAGGCTACACAGCTCATGTACTGTTGGGTGCTGGGGGCTGTGGGCTCGGGAGCTTCGCCACGTAAATGTCTTCGCTTACAATCAATGAAGCTTGGGGATATAGTCCCCCTTAAGTAGATAGACTATGGGTTTGCTCCACGGCGACCTCCCACAAATGAAAGCCTAGATTCTACCACCTGGAGGGTTCCGTGGCTTTGGTTTTCCTGAAAACCCACTGCTCAGCTTATGGCAAGTCTTACCGTGCTATACTGCTGTGAGCCGTGTATCACTACAGCATTTAAAAAAAGAACTCTCCTGCAAAGCCCGAAACCATGAATTCGGAGCATCTGTGGCACTTGCACGGTTGCAACTTTCCAAGCATTTGGTCTCCGGCCCATCTTCATCCATAACGCGAAACCTCCGTCCGAAAACAGGATGGCAAATGTAAGCGGCGAGCTTCAAATGCGGTTTTGCTACTATGGGCGTAGATTTAGGTTGTTTGAGATAACATATGTTACAAAACAGGAAGCAGGCCGGACCGAACCAAATGCGGAGTGCTCTCATTCGCTGGCGTCAGGGGGACTGAGTAAATGTACTTATAACCCCTGGACAACTTGAAATAGCTCCAGTTTTCCCGACTAGCAACCTGCTCGCTATGCCCCCCCTGGCCGCGTAAAGTAATCTGTAGGGGAAGAGCAGGGACGCGATTTTGAGGCTACTCCCGAGGCGGCTGAAGACAAGTTAGGCTGACAAATTAGAGGTCCCCCGTGAAGTGGCTTTATACAGGTTCGCATTGGACTTTTGCAGAAGCGAAGGGTGAGCAGGGCATCTGATAATGGCAGCGGTTACGCTTTTGACCTTTGGCCATGTACAATCAAGCGTATGGCGTATGATTGGTAGCCTCCAACAACTAGCATGGAACCACGAAAAGGGTCCACAGATACAGTCCCCCTTAAGTAGATAGAATCTGGGGGGTACACTATAATAACATCCCCATATATCCCACATTCCATCTACTTGGGGGGACGAAACTACTCTACCTTGCAAACTGACTTTACCATTGCTCACCCCTCATGGATGATGAGTGCAGATAAACTGCCTAGCACTTATCTTGTGAGTTTAGGGTTTAGGATTTAGGGTTTCATATTTCCTGGGTAATTGAAAGTAGTCGAAAAATGCCCAAGATAATCCCAGATTTGTGGGCATGCTGCTTCTGATGCCTCCTATATCTACACAAAAGCCCAGCCTCCAAGCAGGCTGGAAACTGGGCTTCGTTCCAGGGAACTCGTTCCAGGGAAAATAATAGTATTAATAATAGTAATCGTAATAATAGTAATATTACTAGTAGTAGGAGCAGTAGTGGTAATAGTAGTAGTAATAGTAAAAAATGTGAAACTTTCAAAGCAACTGGAGCCTCTTATGCACTCCCAAACCCCAGTGTAGTCAGTCAGGTGGGAGGTCATGAGCAATAGGATCATGTGCTCCAACATCATGTCTGCATTTTGGGTGTATCAGATTAGAAACGCACAGCCGGAAAAAGAAGACACGAATACAAGAGCTGTGCTTAGTGTGCTCTGTATAGTGACTTCAGGAATTGAGGGACACCCCACAGTAGGTGTGAAAGCAGGGCTTATCTCAAGGAAAGGTCAATGCGAGCCAAACCTAAGCGGTGGGCCATCTGTTGTCACGACATAAGAAGAACAGCCTTACAATATACACCCACAGGGCATGCAGAAATGCACGCATATGTATGGTTTTCTCATAGCCTTTGGAACAGCTAGTCTTGGGACTGATGTAGTCTTGCGATCCACAGCCTTGCAGGTTTGTCGACAACTCCTTCCGAATCTGTTGCACTTCGGATTCCAAACCTGTTGCACTCTTGGTCAACAGTTGGATGGTAAATCTTGAAAACGCTCGTTGCAAGCTTTGTAATCTGGGTGAAGGTTTCCCTCACCTCGCAGGTCTGAACCCAGGTTCCTAGGACCAGCAAATTATTCGAACATATGAACCTAAATCCTTTATATGTAGAGTTCAGGGTTCAGGTTTATCGTAGACTCCTGAAACTCATATCTTGAAAGCCAAAGCCCTAAACCCTGGGCTCAGAACTCTTCATCCGCAACCCTGCGCCCAACTCACATGAGCTCTAGTCTAAACTCCTAGCATCCCCCTTAATAACCCCCATAGTAGTCCCTTATATAATTCCCTACATAGCTCCCTTCAGGGAGTTCAGACCCTAAATCCTAAACCCAAACCCTAAACCTTAGCCCTAAATCCTAAACCCTAAACCCTAAACCCTCCAAGCAGCTAAGACCAACACCACTCCAAGGCTTCCCATGCACGGCGTTCGAAGGTTGGCTGTCGCGACAGGGGCATGAACCTGGCAAGTTAGGCTTTAGGGCTTAGGGGGATTTAGGGTTGGGGTCTATAGGGTTTATGGGGTTCATAGGGTTTAGGATTTAGGGCTTAGGGTTCAGGATTCAGGGTTTAGGCTTTCCGCGGGGGCCCACGTATGCAGATAAAGCTTACGGCTTAGGGATAGTAGGGCCAGTGATAACAGGCTGTTGGTAATTACAAAGCATTACAATCCATTTTTTGTTATATACCTGGGTTCCAAGTCACCCTTGCTTTGGCACTTGGATGCTTGAGTTCATGTTTGTTCCCCCTGAAAACCGCAGTTCCAAAGTGTGTACCTAAACCCTAAACCCCAAAGGCAGTAAACCCTGAACAATGATGCTCTGATTTATCAAAGGCTCTTGACCATCAAGCTAGGTACCGAACAAAAGGAGCTATAGTGATGTCCATGAATAGCGGGACCCCAATGCAGACCCCAAAATGGTACAACACTTTCTATGGGACACCCCCCCCAAAAAAAGACCCGGAATGCAATGTCTTATTGCCGAAATCCTTAAACCCTCGAGGAGGATGCCAGGTTCGCAGACCTTTACAGAAGGCTTACATACGGCATATGTTGGAATAAGTACCCAAGGGCCATAACAAGTTCATGTGGGGGAAGCTATCCACCTCAAGGTTCCTTGGTAGACAGGAGCTCTCCAAAAGAGGATTTCTGAGACGTGGGGTTTTATCAAGTTTGCAAATTTACGGTCGCCGCTTTGGCAGCATCTCTCTTCCCTTTAAAAACAACAGCCAGGTTTGTAAATTCTATTGAAGGTTCAGAGATTACAAGTAATAGCAGCGCATCTCTGAGTCTGTTCTCAGGGAACTTGTTGGAGAAGCTGCGACTGTAGAGCCCCAATAAGATGGCCCAACAAGTAAAACTCGCAGCCCAGCTGGTCTTGAAGTCTAGCTTATACCCGGCACCACACTTTTTGGGGTTTACCTTTTCTCAGAATAACATGGAAGCCCACATGGCACCTCTTTGAAAGGACAGTAGTCTTTGCAGGGCCCCTTGTGGCATGTTTGCCTGGCGGAGGATTATCTTGAAAACAGTTCCGACAAACAAAGCTTGCCTTAAGATACTGTGTATCTATGTCCGACCAAAGATTGCATGCAACGCCATAGCACCCACATCCCTCAATCTGATGGCGCTTTAGAATGAGACCCCCAAACCTAAGACCTAACCCAAAACATGCCAGCATAGGCTTCTCGATGAACTCATCCTGCTCCAGTTCACCTCAGCTGCAAGTAATAGTAATAAGAATAATAATAGTAGTAACAGTAATTGTAATAATGATGGAAATTATAATAATGATAGTAATAGTAATGGTAATAATAAAAGAAATAATAATAGTAGTAGTAACAGTAATTGTAATAATGATGGAAATATAAATAATGATAGTAATAGTAATGGTAATAGTAATAATAATAATAGTAGTAACAGTACTTGTAATAATGATAGAAATAAAAATAATGATAG
>CAJNIZ010015358.1:51675-76330 GCA_905231905.1 Symbiodinium pilosum
ATGATAGAAATAAAAATAATGATAGTAATAGTAATAATAATAGTAATAATAATGGTTCATGCTGGGGTTCGGAGCTCAGGATGCCTTGAGCTGGGAGGGGCAGGGGTGGGAGGGGCGCTGGTGTAACTGTATTAAGGCTATAGTCCCCCTCAAGTAGATAGCATATGGGTTATATGGGGATCTTATCACAATATACCCAAAGCCATATTCTATCTACTTAAGGGGGACTATATCTCTAGGGCTTCATCCTTGGCTTGCAGTATCTTTCGCTTAGCCACATTCACTCTCATTAGAGCTTGGGCCAGCAGAGCCTCAGTGGGTGAAGGTGAGGAGTCGTGGGTGCGTCTAGCCTGTCACCTCACAATAACGGATGGTCATGGCGAGATGAACTAGCAATGTAAACGACATTCTGGAATCAATGTCCTTCCCCCCCGCTATGTAGGATTCTGTAAATAGGTTACTGAACTATCGCCAGACTATCAAGAATCGAATTTCATCAAGTGGAGTGTAAGGGTCTTCTTCATATTGGCAGCTGGGTCTGCCTAGTTTCTCCTTCCTCCCAAAAGCTAGGCGGCTTGTCATGATAACCGGGGGGGACCTTTCATGCCCCTGAAACCTTGTGAAGGCACTGCGACTCTAAATCTTGACGAGTCTTGAAAGGATCAGGATACCTTTTGGGGCCCCATAAGATTAACTGATGAAGACCTTGGCGGAAAAGAGTCTCACCCTGCAGAACGCCCTTTTGGGTGAAATATGGCAGTGCCAGCACAAATCCCCAGCAATGTGGAAAGCCGAGAACCACATTACTCTTCAGAGTCTAAAACCTACTGTGCATGGAGGACGTCGTGCGCCAACTTTCATACCCTCCCCTCAATCAACTACGGAAATTCGGAAAATCTTGGAAATGGCGTCAGTGATTCAGTAATTATGGTCGTAGCGGCGGTAGTAGTAGCAGCAGCAGTAGTCGGAAGTGGAAGATTTCCTCCTTCCACCTTTTTTGAGTTGCTGTTCAGGAACTTAATTTAAGATACTATAGTGGGCAAACTCAATTGTTTACTGTATATCTACATAAATGTGTATATCCATTACAATAACATGTTTTAAGTACCTTGACAGCAAGGCCTAGTTTATTGCAGGCCCCCCGGCCAATGCTCTTGCGTCCGGAGAGAAGAGCCCAGCTGGTCATCTGCTGGCCTCATGGGAGCTACACCCTAAGGGTTTAGGGTTCAGGGTTTAGGGTTCAGGGTTTAGTGTTTAGGTACCCTAAAGCCTTACTAAGGGCAATTGGACCCTTAGGGATAGTCAATATTTCGCAGAAAACTCCGTGGCACTTAGGACCCTTACTAAGGGTTAACCCTTAGGTATTTGTGATAGGGTTATAAGGAATCTCAAAAGGTTAATGGCTAAGGTCCAAGCTAAGTCGCAAGGAGAAAACTGATGGACATGGGTTCCCTTCTTGGGAATACAGACCCCTATGTCCACTGCTCAGGGCCCCCTTATGGGCAGGGAATGGAAAAGCAGATGGAACAAAATCTGAAAGCTCTTGGCTAACAGGGGTGTTGGGGATTTAGAGTTAACTTGTCGGTTTATGTTTGAACCCAAAAAAGTGAAAATGACATAGAACTTGCTATATGCTTTTTGGGATTAACTAGATATGGAAAAGCGAGCTTCTGGTTCCTACTTGGGATATGACACAACATATCATGGCGTTACACTACTCATTGAGGCCAAGGACCACATATAGTTAACATTCTGTTCAACCATGATCCTGGCTTCGGGCAAAAAAAGTGCAGTTTGGTGGTTTTGCCTGCAGGTGTAAGAGTTGAAGCGCTGGAGATCAAGGGGGCATTGGGTTCTATGTTGGGGTCCCCCCCATTTAGGGAAAAGACAATTCGCGTGTCAGGTTTTTTACAGGCTGCCTGGATGAAGGGTTGCCCGCTTCGATTACTGCCATTGACCGTTCCTGAAACTGTATTTCAAGATGGCCCGAGGGTTGCCTCCTTTGCGGACAGTGCACTTTTTGCTACTGAGAGTCTCTAGTCTATCAATTCCAACAGGGTGCACTGCTACAGCTCGCTATACAAGCTAGAGTATAGGCAGTAAACATGGCTGCAGGACTTTACATGATCGCCTCTCCTCAAAGCACGCAATTGCATCATCAGTTAGCTCCTCCACAAAACGCCTCAGAAAGAAAGCTACCCGACAGACCCACATATCCCTCAAACAAATGTCACTGACATGCATCAGAGCTTGTTAAACCCTTGGTCTGAATTAGACTTTAACTTAGGCAGTATTTACTGGACACCCCTGGAAAACACAAAGCTACTCGTCATGGCACAAAGCAGCGCAGGCATGACACTATGCAGTGTAGGCCTTACCTGAAAACAGGCCCTTCGTTAGTAAACTCCTTGTAACAGAGGCCATACGAGGTTCCATGTTTCTTCGGGGAGGTGCTTGATCTGTCATGTAAAATGCGATGTGGGGTTCCCAAGATACCCAATGGGAACTTGGAGTAGTCTTACAGCCCATCAGTCAGTATTTTGTAGGCGCTAGTTAGCCGTTAGTATTCCTGAGCGCCGCTCGCATGTAGCCCAGAAGCTTTGGGTCCTCAGGGAGATCCCATCTCAGGGAGGTGAAGCAGCTCTGAAAGATTGAAAGACACTTAACTGCGGGTTCTCAAACTGATGGCACAGGTTTCTGCATTTGATTATGGATGCTTTTCTGGCCCGCTACAATTTTCTGGGGTCTTCTCGAATGAAAACGGTCCCTTGGAGCCCTTCTCCTCCGACCTCATTGCTTGACTCAGGATTTCTGACCTGCGTGCTATGGTGTTCCAGGTGTCTTGAATTCATAGCCACAAAACCGTGCTTAGATGGTGACCGAGCCCTAAAGGCTAAACCGTGAGGCACTTACACAGATTGTGTGAGTTCTGAGACCCCAGGCACTACAAACTGTCGGCTGCCACTTCACAACCTGAAACTGACATATGCAGCTCCAGGATCCCTTTGAAGCTAATTTCTCATTGGTGCTGAAGAGCGGGGCATTGAATCTCCATATTCAGTATGTCCCAGGTTTGTGTACCCATAATATTCCCTCCCCTACTCCCCATTACCACAAGTAGTTCATCAATTTCCCATCCTTGGCAAAGGTGTCCGTCAGCTTGAGGTCCTCAGCAACTTCAGCGGAGTGAGCTTCGGGGCTCGGGGCGTAGACGTTGTTGCTGAAGCTACGTTTTTTGTCTCGTCGGGACTCTTAGACTTGCGGTACATAGACTACACAAAGTTGCCAAAAAGCTGCTGTCAGACCGTTGGACCGTTGGAATTCCTGCGAACACTCTTGCCCCCGCAAATAAGGGGAATCGCAATCACTTTCCTAGGCGGTGCAATCTTCCTTCGTCAGAAGCACTAGTAGGGATCCTTCCAGTAAAAGTCACCATTCCGAATGCTGAGAGGATCCAGAAAAGAAGGTTCAAAGACAAAGCTTCCTTAAAGACATGTGCGAAGATAATCGGCCAGTTTGGAGCACCCACTATACCATGGCACCTAGATGCTTTGGATGCAAGAATGGGACTCTGATTTCAGCAGCTACCCTCAAAAGACAGCAGGAGTTCATCATTAGCATCCCCAGAGGGACATGCTGCATGCACTCATACCCAGGTCCCTAAGCACACCATATTGTACCAGCTGAAACGCCCTGTGCTCTCATCCAGCAACATTTGATAGGGTTAAGACACCCACTGCAGCTTGAGAATACGCACTGAATCCCTGTATCATCCCAGTTTCCATTTCGAGTTCATTTAAGGTTTTAAGGCTTTTCAGGGTTTAGGATAGGAACCATGGAGAATCACATGGAAAACAGCTCAACACAAAACAGAACCTACACAGTATCTAAGGTATGGGATTCTGGGATTACTCGCTAAACCCAAGGCATATTTCTGTAGCCTCGTCGGTCGGGCGTGAAAACGCCCGGTGCCTGCATTCCAGCTCCACTACACACTACCAACGCTTGCAGAACCCAACGATCCGAAACACAACTCGCTGAATCTGCTGAGATAGGCAGTAGCAACTGCAGTAACCATGCCAGCGTCCGACCACGAACTTAAGTGCAATCCGACCCCCTACTTATAGTCCCCCTCAAGTAGATAAGATATGGGGTATATGGGGATCTTATTATAATATACCCAAAGCCATCTTCTATCTACTTAAGGGGGACTCTAAACCCTGAACCCTAAAGAGTAGTTTCCATTTTCTTTTCCATTATCCCAATATAACCCCAATAATATACCCTAATGTTCTATCTTAAGGGGGACCCCCAAACCCTAAACCCTATTCTATCTACTTAAGGGGGACTATAATAGCTGCCACCACCCTGGGCTTTGGACTGTGTTCTCCATCAGCCATCCAATTGCAATTCGTTCGTAGAACGCCTGGAAAACGCCATCAGGGTTTAGGGACCTCAAACCCTAAACCCTAAACCCTAAACCCTAAACCCTAAACCCTAAACCCTAAACCCTAAACCCAAATAATGGCATTTAGAAGGGTTCTGGGGGGTCCCTCTGCAGGGGCGATAGGGGTTACATGTCCGTGCATAAAGAAATCCGGGGAATTCAGATTTCAGTCACCTAGACCTTCCAAATGCTAAAAACAATGGACCCTAAACCCTAAACCCTAAATTGCGTGTCCGGAGGTCCAGGTACCCTATGCCTACTAGTACAGTCTTGAGCTTTGAGGTGAAAAGTTTGGGTTGCCCTGTCATGAAGGCTCTTGATCTTGAAGCCTTGTCTGGGTTTGTACCCCAAGGTTTGGGATTTCAGTTTGAGGTTGTTTTGGGCCTCAAGACGGAGCCCTCCTGCCTGACTCAATAGTGTCAGTTCTGAAACGTTGGGTCTCAAAGGGCCTCCGCAGCAAGCGCCTCTAAGAAGGGCATACCTACCCAGATTGCACATGTGCTTTTTGCCGTCGGCTTCGACTTCGCGAAAGCAATACCTTAAGACTGCGGGCAGGTAGTTAAAGCCCGCAGATTTTGAGGCAAGTTCCTTGCGATGTCTCGCAATACCTGTACCAGGGCTCCGACGGGAAGCCATACCCTAAACCCTAAGCCCTACATATCCGTTGTCATGTTGTTTTCCATTATCCCTGTATGAAACACCTATACTCCCTTTTACTCACCCCCCCCTACTCACCCCCCTCCCCCCCCTAAACCCTAAACCCTAAACCCCCGCCCCCCAGTAAGTTTATGCAGCCTTCCGCAAAAGACTCTGGCGAGCCTCATCCTCCTTTCGCAGCAGGAAGTAATAGATCTCCCACCTCAGCCGGTGAATGGACCAACTGCACTTATGCTCTTCTTATAGTATACCACACCCGAAAAGAGACTATGTCTAAATTCTATTTTGATGAACACATTATGGATGTTTCAGAGACCACTCAGCTGGTTATCATGAGACCCCAGACAAGTCACCTTTCATCAGGATAGTAGGCCGATGCCCAAGTGTTGAACCAACTCAAGCCTGAACAGGTCCACGCCTGTACCCCAAACGCCCCGAAAGATTCTCGCCAAGATGCTGCTTGGCGCTAGCTGTGCAGAAGTCATCCTCCTTGGCACATGGCTCCGCATTTCGCATGAGACCAGGGTATCTTAAAACACGTTCCCGTAGTCTCAAACCCCAAGCCTTGACGTCCAACCCGTGAGTCGTGCTTCTCAAACTTATGTGAGCCATAATCTAAACTCCTTAAAAGGGGTTATATAGGGGATTATATATGGGACTACTATAGGGGTTATTAAGGGGGATACTAGGAGTTTAGACTATAACTCATGTGTCCTGAATGTTTTCTTTTCCAGGTTGCTCCTGGTAAGGACAAGCCCTCCAATAATGACCCTCCAAGAACCACATGCAAGTCGTAGGGTCTTTGGTTTGGGAGATGGGGATACTAAAAACATCTTACCGATTTTTGGGAATATCGTGTACTGGGGTCCGCAATATTATGGTCCACGACTCCTTGCATTATTATGGTAGAGTTACCTCAAATAGACCTCAACATGATGTTGCCCCTGAATCTGATCTTCCCAAAACCAGGAAAACCACATTGTCCATTTCATTGTCCATGTTCTTTTACGTATGATGCTCCATTCTTGCTAGTTCTGAGACGGATTTTGTCAGAACTACACGGGGTCTCATAATTCACCCCCTAAACGCTAAACCCAGTATACCAGGCTTCCGCAAACTGGTCCCCAGAAGTGTGCCGCTTCGTGAATTCAGTGCATGGTTTTAAGGCTTTCATGACCATTCAGCATGCCAACTGCCTAGGAAAGGCTTTATGCACTCCCAAAATGTGAGGGTTTCTTTTTAGGGACCTAAGAAAGAACATCCACACTGTCAAAACATCTCATCTTTTGCTTCTGCTTTCTCATCCTTGCAGCCATCTTTGGGCGCGATTTCCTGGAGTGATGGAGGAGTTTGGGGGGGGGGTAGTTGGAGCGCTTCGATGTGATCCGGGCAGAAGCCTTGTACTCTGAACAGCTTCGCAGGTTTTGGGCTGCAGATGTCCTACCTACCGTCCGCAGATCAGGGGCCAAACGTGCCTGAGGGATTGCTCAAGTTCTGATTCTAGTCCTGCATAAGAATTGAAAGCATCTTGGCAGGTATGCAGTGACTGTTGCATGGCAAAACACTGCCACATGAATGAATTTTCCACCATGCGTAGACTCCAACTGTTGAAGGCCCATCTGGTTCATGTGCCCGTTCCTGAACGCTGCGATATATGTAAAAAAACTGCAAGGAGCCCCATTCAAGGATGTTTCCTGTTGAAAGTCCAGATCGACCTAACCATGGTGCAGTGAAGCAGGGTATTTGCCCAGGCAAGAGTTGGGATTTTGCATGTTGAATGAGATCGTGTTTGTCATCTACACTTGCAGTAGGCCGGAACGAGCTAAGGTGTAGTAACAAGCAAGTTAGCAGGCTGAGCTGCACAGCTTCAAGATAATTCGGCATCAAGACCCGCCAGCTGGGCTAAGTATTGTATGCGAACTCACTAGGGCGTGCCTGCATATACGGCCTTTTAGGTCTACACATGAACTCTGGGCTTCGGCAATCAAAATGGGGAGGTCTCCCGCATACAAAAAATCGCAACCGCGGGAGCTGTAGTCACAACACCTTTTATGTACCAACCGTGTTCTCAAGTAGAAATGCATGCTTACGTTTACAACGGTTTAGGTTTTAGAGCTGGCTTGCAGGCCCCTGATTGCTTCTGGCCCTCTCAACCTATTAGTGTCACTCGGCCATCATTCGCAGTCGCACTTGCACTGCATCCTGCCGTGGGCTTCTAGCCTGAAGGCTTGGGAGTCAGAAATTTCATGAAGTTTCTGTACTGTTTGAATACGCCTTCTGGAGGTTCCTTTTTTGCGGAGCATGTTGGGGGTTCATTTAGGCTTCTCGGCGATTAAGCTTATGGCGAAGCGCACATGCAAGTTGGTGTTTGAATTGTGCATTTAGTCTGCCGTCGTTGTTATAAACTGCCGTTAGTTTTGCGTGTGGGTGTGGGCCGCTACACTCTAAAAAGCAGTTTGGAGACCAGAGTGTGACTTAATTTCAAAGCACCTGAGAGAGACCAGGCCAAGTAGCGAAAGAATGTCCCCCAAATGCGTTGAGGCTCGCGAGCTAACCGCTACCCAAGACGGGGCGTACCATTTTCACAGCCCGCCTCAATGTGGCATATAAAAATTGTAAACTCGTGTTCATATGCTTGTGCTGGGTTCGTCTACGACTACACTTCTTGTGGGAATCAGCAAGAACACCGTCACCAAAATCTCAGAACTTGACAAAAAACCTGCACTTGTCTCTCACCCAGATCCACCCCAGAAAACTGGAAGCAAAAATCCGAAAGCCCCTCTAGTAACTAAATGCTCCGAAAAGCTTCCATTGCTCAACACCCGAGCAGGATAGTTAAGTGGGGTAGGGCTCACAGTGAGGATTCCAAAGCTGGAAACCCAGGACATGCTTGTCCTCGGGAATTGGGTGCATATGTGTATATACATTAGTACATGTAAAGGTAGATGTGGATATAGCAATTAACAAAAATACATACATACGTACGTACATGCAGATTGGAATTCAAGAAGGCAAAACCTGAAAGCCCTGCCAGAGATGCTCATGCTACTTGTTGCAAGGTTGCTTCAAGCATAAATCCAAAGATTCAGCAGCCTGCTCACCTCCCAGCAACATGCCCCGGGCAACACCAACGACAAAAACAACAATACAGTATCATGCAGGAGTGCATGTTATGCTTCCGCTGGAGTGGAGAAGTGTTCAAAAGTAGCGGTGCCTGATTAAAGAACGTCTCCACGCCTAGGCCGTCACATACTACAGGGGCCTTTTGCGGTTGATGAGGGGGACAACCTGAGCAAACACTAGCCCAAAAAGCCCAGACCTTGAACTTTACTACAGGGGCCTAAATAATTACCAATATCATGTAGAGGTCCAGTTGAGGTACCGTATATTGTAATTTTACAAGGATATGGAACCATAATATTGAAAATTATGGAAAATTATCCCTAAACCCTAAACCCTACCAATATCAATATTGGTACTTATTTAGGCCCCTACAGTACAGGCTTTGCCTCAGCGAAGAAGACGAGGTGTCCGTGCAGACTTCGAGTTCTCGAGCATGTCCTCGCCGTCCCAGCGAGCTAGGACTAGGCTTAGGCCTTTTGGGGTATAGGATCTAGGGTTTAGGGGTTTAGGGGTTTAGGCTTATAGCGTTTGGAAGTCTGGCTTTTAAAGCTATTTGACTCATGGTTTGTTGGTTGCGCCCCAGTATATACGCTGACCAATATTCCCAAGGAACCGAATATGCACTCACCAAAATGCAACCATAAAACCTTACTTCATATGACTTGTTGTAGGGTCCTTCTTGGGGGGCCGGGATTAAACAGTGTGATTAATCACTGTCCCCTAATATTAAAACCCCTCACCCCTCCTACATATGAAAGTCCTCCCATATCTTGAAATATACCACAATAGAAATATCTGATGTTAGGGGGGTGGGAGGTTTTAATATTAGAGGAAGGGATTTCTGAGGGGCTCCCACTTTGGGGATTTGGGCTTACCAAAACCCTTACCCCAAAACCTGTTGTGTTCTCGCAAGGCTAGGGGCGTCGGGATGTCTCGCTGTGCTTGGCTTCCTTTAGAAAGCCCGGGTGTGCAACTTTCAAAGGGTTTGAGAGGGGTTGCATCGGTGGATATGTAGATGTATAGGGGTTTATAAGCTTGTCAGCTTGGACCTATTTCTGCCCTATATACCCGTTTTTATTGCTGCTGAAGGCTGTTAATTAGTGTGTATTCGGGAAGACTAGGTAGAGCTCTGTTGTTGGGACTATCAAGAGAAACGGGGAAGCCCTAACCAAGAAGCTCGAAACTGGCTCTGTACTTGGTGGCTTGAATAAAAAGATCAGAAAGTGTTGTATTTCGTGAAGCATGAAATGCCAGGATTATGAACCATGTGATGCCCCGTGTTCCAGGTAGCTGCGAATGCAACCCATGTCAACCTTCAAGCGAAGGGGAACACCTGCCGTGCCCTAGAAGCCTTAGAAGCCGTCACAGTCTGACGAAGACCTCCCACCAACAAAGGCAAAAGCCTGTAGAACCGTGATTTTGGAGTTCAACTTCCTTACGAGTTTTGGGGTGGTCTAGGTACAACCGCATGTTTGCTATACCTGGCTGCATCAACCCACACACATACGCCCATAGCTATAAGCCCTCAGAAGGATTGAAGGTCTGGGGTTTAGGTTTTCGGGCTTAGGGAATGCATACAGATGCGTCCTCAGAAGCTTTATGCCGGAGTCGACTGCTAACCGAGCCAAGACGTGTAAGCTCCTGCTTTCAAGTGCAGCGTCCGGGGTGTCGTCTTTAGGGCTTGGAGTTTAGAGGTTCTAGGGCTTAGGCTCAGGGATCATACTTTAGGCATATATTCCTCAGTAGGTGATGTTGGAGGCTGCAAGATTAAGATTTTGTGTTTTTCTCGTGTTTGAGGTTAAGATTGCCTATCAAAAGAAGGGGGAAGGCATAAAGGAATTACTTAGTCTTCTAAAGACCAAGGGGTTCGCCTAAGTGTCCAGGTTTAGGATTTGAGGACTAAGAATTTTGGATTCAGCGCTTGATGAGACGCTTGAAACCATGGGGTTTTCGCGCAGCTGCTGAAGACCCCTCATCACTTTAGCGTCAAAGATCCCTCAGTATTGTGGGCTACTCAGCAAATATCTGAAAATTGTGGGTGTGTGCGTGCTTAGTAGTTGGGTCATATCACACATGGTATGTACCGCCCTTCCATGGACTCCGTAGACTCCAGCAAGGACCCTTGATACAAGCACATGAGGCCGGCAAAGCACCACTGGGGATATAGATGATATAGAGGGTTGTGAAAACTAATCTTATGACTTATGACTCATTTTGGGGTACCAGAAATACTAGCGGCGACACTATGCTAGGGATGCAAAGTACCAACATTTTCATAACCTACGATAAGACCATGTTCCAAGCCGAATACTCAAATCTCGCCAAAGCCTCCCCGAACATCTTACTGGTGGTTAATAGGGAATAAGAGAATACAATCCCTACATGGTATGTTCCCTGGGGCTAGTAAGGCATCATAATGGGATCTATTATTCAGGGCATGGCTATATTTGGAGTATGGTCTCGATTGCCCTACTTCTACCCAGCAAGGAGTGGAGGACGAGGGAATAGATTATGAACATATATGGATTATACAGGGAGTATATTGTCCTATTCCCTCCTGACACCTAATCTTAAATGGAAACCCTCAGACCCCTATATATACGTAGATACAGATCTACATTTACACATCCTCGTGTATATTTAATATACCGATGGCCTTATTCCCTACTAACCCCAAACCCTAACCCCTTAACCGTTATTCCCTACTACCCCCCAGTAAGAAAAGTCCCACCTTGCTAAACTCGACCACTGGCATGGTCGTCAGCGTTGGAACCGACATGGACGATATCCTTTTAAGGGTTTAGGGTTTAGGGTTTGGGGCAAGCTAACCCTAAGGATCCAAACAGCCCAATGTAAGTACTGGTTTACGGTTTAGGGTAATATTTGTAGACTTTGGGGCCCAATGTAGGTATTATTTGTCTACTTGGCTTTCTAGCTTAAGGTTTGGGTACTGTGTCCACTCAGTAACGGTGCATCATAGGTTTAACATGACGTACGATGGTAGAGAGAGAGAGAGAGAGAGAGAGAGAGAGTCAGAGATGTAGATACATGATCTGTCTTTTTTCTATAGAACCGGCTTTGATAATACGAGTGGCAATATATACATGTATATATATATGTATATATATATATCTACGCATATTTTCCTAGCTACAACTATAGTAAACTTCTTCTCAAGCTGGTACTTTGGGGAGAGTGCCCAAGGTAAGGTCTTTCTGCGAGCTTTAGAAATGGGAAGAGTTGCAGGTCGGGTTCTGAAATTTTGCCTATCGGATCTAGGGTTTTCGCATTTAGGGTTAAGGATCTAGGTGTTTAGGGGCTTAGGGTTTAGGACGTTGGGTTTAGGTCTTAGGGCTTAGGGTTTACGATTTAAGGGTTTAGGGTTTAGAACTTTGCTAAGGGTTCAGGGGTTGAGGTTAAACATCCTTCTTTTTTGCAACAGACTGGCTTAGTCCCAAGCATCCCTAACCCCAAAGCCTACTTCTTCGAGGGCACTCAGGTTCGCGTCCGATGGGCTAAAAGCCCTTGCCTCATCAAATTCCAATCCCTCAATACTATAGGTATGTAGAATTTCGTTTAAACCAAGCCTACTGCATGCATAAATTTGAGAGAAACCTGTGTGCCGTTCGAGTATACAGGAACCATGACTCTGGTAATCTTTCAAGCGCTAAAAGCCGTCATCGTCATACCCTGAACCCTAAACCCTACCTGTAGTTAGGGCAAGGTGGGGAAGCCAAACAACAAACGTCTAGACCTTGAACCCTGGTGCGGACAACCCACTTCCAAAAACCTTAAGCCAAAAACCCTCTCAACCCCAACACCTTTCTGCATCCCTCAACCCCTGCTCTAAAGGCCCTAAACCCTAAACACCAAACTCTAAACCCCAAACCCCTAAAGCCCTACACCCCTAAACCCCTAAACCCCTAAACCCCTAAAAACCCTCAACCCCAAACCTGCTGTCCTGGTCTTGCTGGTAGGAGCCTGTTCCTGCGCGGAAGCCAAAGTCGCTGAGCGGTCCCGTTGCCTCGGCTCAGGCGATTTCAACCCACTTGGTGTAGGATTTAAAGAGGTAAGGTTTAGACACGCGCATCGCGCAGCAGTGCAGGCACGGAAGAGAATGTCCGGTCCAGAGCCAGTACTGTGACTGGCAACAAAAGCTCAACTAGCCTAGTGAAAGAGCACTACATCAGCAGATCAACGATGAGACAATGGTCTTCACCCACTTCATCCCAGTGCTGACCACTTTAGCCAGAAGACACAGCATACAGGAAACTTTGCAGCATCCAAAAGTTGAGGTAAAGGTTGAAAAGATGTTCTGTCATCTCCATTTCACTCTCCACATGCAGTATGCAGTCCAGTTGAATTCACCATCCCACTCTTCACATGCTATATGCAGCCCACTTGTCTGCAACTCTCAAACCACCATGCAAAAGGGACATGCAGCAGAATTCCGGTCCATGCAAAGCTTCCAGTGTCAACTCATGCAAAACCAACATGCAGAATTCTTCTGCATGTAAGGTTTAGGATTTAGGGTTTAGGGCTTGGGGTAGGGGGTAGGGGTATATGGGGATGGTACCAGATCATATAGGGGTATATATATATATATATATAGAGATGTTATGGGGTTAGATGGGTTATAGAGGGATGGTATAGGATTGTTATATTAAACGTGCTATACAGGAATGGCTTAGATAGGCACGACATGGGATTATTTAGCGGTATATAGAGATGCTATAGGATATAACGCCCACTGCAGAAGCACGTGGAAAATTGGATGGAACCTACTATGCCTTACACTGCACGCACGCCAACTTCCAAGCGTCGCAGTTAGCAAAATGCTCAGACCATGTAGGCTATAGTCTAAACTCCTAGTATCCCCCATAACAACACCTATAATACCCCCGTATATAATCCTTATTTAATGGGTTTCACTTAAGGGGTTCTTTGAATTTTGAAAGGTTACCTTTACAGACCCTAGGGTATTACACGATCCCGCTTAAGGGCTATGTAGTGAATCTTTTGAGTAGTTCCCATCGTATCAAGTATGTTGTATAGGTTTTGCAAGCCAAATCGTAATCGCATGTTTGGGGTTTAGAATCAAGTTGGCGGTTCGTAGGCGGATTGTGTGAATTTCGGAACTTTGGATTAGGTGGTGGCATTTGTGGAGATTGTACAGGGTTTAGGGTTGACAATTCGATTTCTAGGAGAGTGTGCAGGGGGTTGCGCTTAGGCAAGTTTTCAGGATACTGGTTAGGGATTGTATATAGGATTTACAATCAAGAGACTAGGGTTAAGTTGAGTCTCTCTTGACATCGGCATCGGGTTCTTGGTTTGTTGCTAAGTTAGGCTTCTGTTTTGGGTAATTGCGCATGCTTTCAGTTTTTGAGGGTTTCTTATTTGGCGATGGCACACACCAAACGGCAACTGAAACACTTCAAACACCCCTGGTGCTTGAAGGCGGTGAGGGGTGGGGTAGTACATAGAGGCTGGCTATGCATGTAGGAAAGGTCTCTACTAACCTTGGAGACATGTGTACATATAGAAGTACGCCTTTTGGAAATCACACTGAGGATCCGCTCGCCCCTGCCCCCATCCTAAAACCTAAACCCTAAGCCCTGAACCCTAATGCCCGTATGTCTCAGGACGTCCGTCCCTGCCCCCCTATAGGCTGGGGGGGGCATGAAGTTCGCATGAATCTGTACTAAAAACCCATATGCACGTCATTTCCAAATTTGACTAACCTAATGGGAATCTATCCTCCTGGTATAACATGTTTCCACGCCCTACATGTTTTCACGCCATAAGTGTCCAAGTACCTCATTCGTATGCAACTAGGGCACGAATATAGGAACCATTTGGGCCTCTCATGAGCTGCTTCCCTTGTTCACATACCCTGGGGCCCCAAAGTCTACGCTAGGGATCCAAGTATACAGTGTTTAGGGGTTGGGGATTAGGGTTTAAGTTACTTTTAGTTGGGGCCCCCCCCCCCAAACATGGATAATCAAATGAGCAAGAAAATGGAAAATGACATGGAAACTGGGGTTATACGGCCGTTATAAAGGCCCTGAGTCTATAATTTATACTTACATTGGTCACCAAGTCTATGAATCTTGCCAACATGGGGCTGTTTGGAGCCGCAGTTAAGTCTCCAAACCTTGCATCCTCAATCTCAATGATTGGCCGATGGCTTCTCCTACTATTTGTAGATTCGGAAAGTTGCGGCCTGGCAACCCCACACAGGACAGACATGTGTTCATACAAAGTAGATGTGATTCCAAATTGTTTCGGAAACAGCGATTCCATACTAGTTTGGCATGGGGTAGGATACCAACAATTTCATTCTTCCATGAACCTCTAAGTGAAGCATCTGAGACCAAAGTGCAGCACGTAGATGTAATTTGCCCACTCGTTGCCAATCGGGTTGTCCTCCAAGTCTATCCTGCCCAGGGTAAGATGTGTGCGCCTCCCTCATCCCCGACTACCCCGAACCCAAAAAATGTAGTGAGATATAAGGTTTAAGGGTTAGAGATATTGCCCCCGAGAATGGAGAATCACATGGAAAAGACAACGGAAAATCAAATTGGCAACTCGGAGTATAGGGTTTCCCTCAACCCTACTAAGGGTCCAAGTACCCAAATAATATTGCTTTAGGGTACCTTTTTGCTTCTGAACTTGTGCAGGCTCCAGAACGTTGTCTCAAGCATCCCCATCATGAGCACTATCGGTTCATTCTCCAGATTTGCCGAAGCTAGCTCTCAGGAATTATCTTGTGGAACGCTACAAACAAGCAACCATCGACAACATCAAGTCTAGACCTCAATTGCGCAGCCCTCCACGAACTCAGCACAGGAACGACCTCAGCATGAGAAGTTTTTCCACAAGCTCATCAAGAGAATCAAGAGACTCACCATTGATGCTGTATCCCAGGGGCCATTGCACAGAACCATGTTCAGGGCTGATCCGCATTTCATGATACTGCCCGACAATGCCTGGAGAACATCTCCTACTGATGCACACATGCTGAATGCAGGGAATATAAAACTGAAACGGCTCCCCAACCAAGGTGCAGGATATCCATACGTGGCAGGAAGCAACTGCAGATCTAGCAGCTGAGTCCCTGCATCATGCCGTGTCCCTTGATCAGAGGCCATCTCAGAAAATACTATATTGAGAGTTTGCAGATTTGTCGGAAGCCAGGGCGGCAAGTCTTCCTGGAAAAGTCGGGCGGTCATACCGTGCAGCCCCTCAAGATGCGTATTCCACGGGCCCTTACGACCTCGCAACCCTAAGCCCTATATAATCCTAAGTATAATCCTATAACCCCGTTAGTTTCCATGCTATTCCTAGTCCCAATTTCGGGCTACGTGAAGTCCCTGATGCAAACAGAGGGATGCTATTCCTCTACTCCCAACCCTAATATATACCCCATTATACTATAGTAGTTTCCATTTTCTTGTTCATTATCCCTAAACCCTAAACCCCATTATATTATAGTAGTTTTTCTTCCAGTATCCCCATTAATTAAGGCCCACAATTCAATGCAACAAGTGCCACACGTGCAGGAGGACCAGGTTGTGCTCTCGGGTACCAAGAGCCCCCGGGTTCATAGTGCTTACATAGGGTTTATATCGGGTTCAATAGGGTTTATATAGGGTTCATAGCGTTCATATAGGGCTTACAAAGGGGCTATATCCTTAAGCCCAGATACTTGGGTACTTGAACCCCTAGGGTATACCCTAAACCCTAAATAGTAGCATCCATTTTCTTTTCCCTTAATCCTATATAACACCAAAATATTTGGGTACTTGGACCCTAAACCCTAAACACTAAATTTGGGTACTTGGACCCTTAGGGTAAACCCTTCCGTGGCAGCCTCTGCACCGTAAGGTTTACCCGTAGGAGGTCGACAAGCCTTAGCTGTCATCTGGGGTAGTCTTAAAGGGGGTTATATGTGCTCATATAGGAACTGTATAGGGGAGTGGTATAGGGGTTATGTAGGGGAGTATCATGGGTTTTGGGTTTGGGGACTTAGGCTTTAGGGTCTAGACTCCATGCATTGGGTGTTCTACAGGGGAGTACTATGAAGGATTATTATAGGGGTCATTACGGGGGATACTAGAAGTTTAGGCTATAGCTCATGCAGGGCTGAGGTGATGAACGCCTAACGTGCGTACTTGATCTGATCAAGCGTCAGGGGCGCCTGTACCCACAATAGATACAGCAGCGTTTAGTTTAGGCAGTTTAGGGTTCAAGGCAGTTTAGGGTTCAATAACCTATCTACGTATATCTTGTATACGCGGTTTTTGTATACATGCCATCTGTGGGAAATCTGGGTAGCATTTCAAGGGCCCTTGAACAGCAGCCAGAACAGGTTCAGCGAACATTGTTGCAACTTGGGAATGCAGGGTCCCCGGCGCGAGCTTTCAAACGTTGAGGTTTGCGGTTCGGGGAGAGACTTTAGGGGTTCAAGGACAAGTCTTTTCAGGAGCTTAACCCTGAACCCCTCAACCCTTATTTCTATCCCTTGCGCCAAGAACGGAAAAAAAACTAACCCTTTGAATTCTGTCCTCAAGCCAAAACATTTCGGGTCTGGGTGACTGGGCGAAGCTTACGTAGACGGACGCATCTCTTGTTGGGCTTGCGTATGTAGGGATCTTCTTACAATATACCCAAAGCCATATTCTATCTGCTTGGGGGGAACTATATATCATGACCGCTCAAGTGCCTGAATAGCATATCTCATGAAAAAAAAGGCCGCAAGCGGTCCAGCCAGCTCCGAAAAACATCCAACCCTGCATACCCACCCTGAGCATCTGCATCAAACTGAAGCCAAAATAGTTCAAAGGGGGCTTGGTGGTTCTCGGTACACAAAAATACATACAAGCTTTAGGATGCAAAAGCCAACGTTCGAAGGAGTGCCCCGCTCTACAGTTGGCTCCCAGAACACTGGGCACTTACAAGCTCAACATCCTATGGAACTCCCCAGGGAGCCCAAGATAGCCTAATGAAGGAATAGACCTTAAACCATATTAAGGGTCCTAAAATAATCTAAGGTATATTCCTTAATTAAGCTATATTGGGCTCTCTGGGTCGAAGTGCCATCATTGGTTTGCGTCGAAGACGCTTGACTGCGCCAACTTGACCGACATGGTTCTTCGCAAGCATGAACTCCTTGGAGCATTCTCTTCCAAGCTACTCTGTACCCAACTGTACTCTTGAAGTGGGCAGTACTTGGGGAGCGTTGCATCCAAATGCCAGATCTGCGTGAGTGCACGCCCATTGGTATGAAAAGGTATTAGTCCAAAACACGCATTTCCTATAAACAAAAAACGGCCTGATGGACAAAGGGTTTCGCACCTTATCTGTGCACCCACACCCTGAACAATTAGCAGAGAACAGGCAGTGACCACTTGATGATGAAAGCACGTCAGGCTAAATCAAGTTTACAACAAACGGGAGGCCACGCTTCTCTTTCTTGCGTCAAGGGTTATATCGGGGCCAAATCTGTGCTAAACTGACATCTCCTCACCCTGATCCTTAACTGCAATGATCACTTGATGATGGACCTGCAGCAGGCCAGAACCATCTCGGAAAGATGCTTGTCGGATAGGCAGGCGAGTATATTATGAGAGAAGGATAGATGGAATCTGAGTAGCTTGTTTCTTCAAAATCACGCAGCAGGAGCAGGGCAAGCCTGACCCTTCAAGCTTTGCAACCTTGTTCGGGACGTGCCAGTTTTCCATGAATTCAGTACCAGCAAGCAACACCGAACACTTCTTACATGAAGCACCTTCCATCCCTTCACGATCCCTTTGGAAGGATTTTTCTTGTGACCCCTCTGTTTTCTACTTCGAACTTGCAATCAAGACCTGCGAAATGATAATGATGTATGGGACTAACAATTCAAATAGGATTTCGGGGTCCAGCAAAGTGTCACCATAAAAGAACTAAATTAGACAGTCACAATCTTGCTAACCGGTCAGGCCTCTACAAGTAAGCGATTTCTTGTGGAGTTTTCTGTGCAGTACCGCTTCTACCGCAACTCCTAGCATCATCCAGCAACCCGTTGTAATTGCCTGACCATCTTTCAAACATACTCTCGCGCTTTCCCGCATGACCCTTCGTTGATGGGCTCAACCCCAGGAACTACGAGCCCCCAGCCATGATGTAGGGGCTGAAGTAATTGGAAAAGGGTTTTGAAGTGTGTTCTACTATAGATATATGATGTTACATGTGCCTTCTAAGTGGATGAAGTTGGTCATTGCCTGGGCTCCTACAAAATGGACTTTCAACACACCAAACTGTCAGGCAAAAGCGGGGTAAGTAGGAATAGACCTTCAAGCCTACATCCTTTAGCTTGAATTTAGGAATGAGGGCCTAGGGCTTAGGTGAAATTGAAGCGTGAGCCTTGTCGGTTTGGTTTCATGTGCCAGCGGTACATCTTCACTCCCGAACCCGGTGCTGTCGCTGACGAGATGCCAGCAAAGCAGGGTGCTCCAGCAAAGCCTGGCAAGACAGTCCATCAGCACACCAGGCAAAACACCGTCTACGCTGGATGACGACAATCTTGCATCCCTCAGGATCCCAATGCTGCAATTTATTGGACATAAAGTATGTAGGGTAGCGCAAGAGTTGCTAGATTTCCTCCTCCGCAGTATGGCTGAAAACGCCCTGCCAAGTCGTTCAACAGCTTCAGAACAGCCAACAACTTCAGGGTTTCCGTCCATTAGGACTTTTGGTGTGAGGATAAATTAACGTGGAATAGACTTGGGGTGTTGTGCTGACCCCAGCTATGTATCGGAAACAATAATGTCAATAGTTTTAATGTGTTCCACAACCATTAGGATGGGCTTGGTGGGCCATTGCGGCCGCTTGATGTTCACGAGCCGTGCGATATTCAAGGACAGCTTCGTGGGATGATGTATTCCTGTTCCTCAGTCATGGATCTCTACGGGACACGCTGCCCGCAAAAGCCTTAAATCCTCAGGACTTAGTAAGTCAATGCATATAAGGTTGAAATACGCTCAATAAGTCCTGGGTCCATCAAGTCATTCTTTGTTCAGGTGTAAGCTCCTGCAATGATTGTTAAAACCAAGTTTGTAAACTGGGGAAGTGTCAGTACCACTACTCAGGCATAACATGGAGACTTACAGGCACAACAGCAGAGATCGCAATCTCCCAATGGTGCAAGCATCAAGTAAAGTCATGCCCAGTCTTTCCGCGCCGCTTATCGTCGTGATGTCTGACCCCAGGAATCGATGTAACGCGAGGCGTTCATGAAGCGTGGCTGGCTTCAACGTTTGATTAGGCTAGGATGCCTTGATCAGTTCAGGGTCGGTTTCCTCTCAGGATGCCCTTGGATCTGGCTGATGCGACGGGATTGGATCATGAGCATATCGGAGGCATAGAGTTCAGGGTCGGCAGCCTTACCTTTTAGGCTTGCACTCAACACAATCCAAACTCTAGTTGGTACTGAAGGGGCTTAAAAATTCACATGGAGATCTTCAGGCCTTCTATGCTGGAACTGTATGATGTGTCAGGATTCTAACGTGCCCTGGTCTGGCCTGGCAGAGCGTGTGCACGCCTTCGGACCCCAAGCTGTTGCTGCCTTGGCAGTTTGAGGCTATTAACGTTTATCTTAGGCATATATTGCTGTAGACCTTAATATGCACATCGGAAAGATACTACGACCAAACCTGACCTGCGGCTCATAACCTGCCGTCTTGTTTCAATAAAGCAAACGGGCTGCATCATCTCCATCAGATGTTACACTCCATTCCTCCTTCTCTCCGAATTCCCTGAGGCCATTCTGAGGCCATTCAATGACTGTATACTTTTGCATTCCGTGGGTGTTGCCATGTGCTGTACACGTGGGCGTCTTTAACTCCAGCATGAAAGTTTGAACTTGCGTGCGTCATGCTCAAAGGCTGCAACCCCATCCAGACATGACGCATCAGTCGTTTTGACATCATCCTCGGTCTAGTGATCAGATTTAAGATGTTCTGTCTTGTCTTGTAAGTCTGTTGTTTTCTTTAGTATCTCTCAGAAGCGTGCCCTCATACCAGCCAGCTATAGTGTTTGCTTTACTCGTACCGCTTCCTCGGAGTTTTGAAGCGCGGTGTCTGGACAAGTTAGGAAGCATGTGAGGTATGTGCCCAAATTGGCAGTGCTTGTTAGTGCTTGTTAGTTTTTTTTCGCTTTAGGGTCCGAATTAGACGTCTTGATTTTCAATCCATGCACTTGGTCCCTACGAAGCTCCAACTCATCCTTGGTACCCATGTTGGCTCGTAGAGAAATCTGATTTCCTTGGGACTGCATCCATGTTTTTCCTTCGCAACATACCTGTCTTGTTTTCTATGTCTTTCTCCTTGTCTTTGAGTTTGGAGAGCTATACATCAGCTGCATGGGCAAAGAACGCCTGATCTGGTTGTTGCTCTTCGGTTGGTCTCTTCTTCGGCTTCATGCATTGGTTCCTCTATTTTGGTTCTGGTAGTTTGTGGCTTAAACGGATCTGTCATTGTCGTACATGCTTTGTAATGCTTGCGGCTTGCGTATTGGGCTCAGTATCTGTTCAGGGATTCTGATATTTCTGGATAAATATAGTATGATTCTGCATGGTTTGAAGAGAGACTTTCTATGTATCGCATACATTTGCATACAGTATGGTGATGTGAAGAATTTGTGAGCCCCGAGGATATGACAAAGGATGAGGTGGAGCGAACAAGTAGCTCTACCAGGCGCAAAGAAGACAACCAACCTATGCAAAGAACAATACTAACAAAGGTATTGACCGCCACCTGATGAACCGAAATCCTTACTGAGAAGAGTCCCAGGGGAAGAGAAGCTCATGATTCCAAATGTAGTTCAAACTCAGGATTCAGTTCATCCTACGAATTCATGTCTTTTTTATGTTGATCCCAGGTCAGGCGTGAGGGGCTTAATTGTGCGACAATCAGGCCACCCTGATTCGTTCGTTGGCCTTAATTGTGCGAAGTCGGACGGCCAAAAAAGTCTGAGAATAGTTGAAAAGAATAAAGCCAATTTGCGTGCAACAACATGGGAAATTTGGTCTTATATCAACGTTGAGCCTCATGCAGCAATTAAGGTCCTAATCCAAGCTGCGCTTACTATTCCTATAATGTTAGATCAGAATGTTTGCCTTAAGGATCTTAAGCTTTGAGATTTCATGTTTCAGCACAGGTCCAAAACTGTCGCTTTGTCGTTAAGCCGTTCTACGAGGAGGCCAGGTAATCGCTTCTGCACAGGGGTAGTCCAACAGCTGCACATTCAATAATGTGAATGTTTCGGGGGATCTCAATCATCCGAAATCTTGCGGGCCCCTCGAAATTTCAGAAAGCAAAGGTCTTGTCCTTTTACTTGAGCTTAACTGAAAAAAAAGCTACTGAGCTCGAAAGTGCTCCCCCTTTTGAATTCCGAGCACCGGAAACCTTCCTCCTATTATTGAAGTTAATTTGAAACTGCTTCCGAAATCTCCCTTTCAGTAAAGGGCCATACTTCGGGAGGGGGGTCTATGCGCTTATCAGGCCATAGCATTACTTGTAACGTATATAAACTAGAAAATCATGAATGATTTGCATGTGTTACGACGTGCTTTGGCAGTGCATCCAGAACACCGGCAGAGGCATGGCAGAGCGAGAAAACAAGCCGCAACAGGCAACATTAATGAGCGCTAAGATCAAGCCTGGAAAAAAAGGAGAAAACCAGTTCGTAAAACCGTCTTATCGCATCACATTCCCCGTACAAGAATCAGATGAGTTTGTTTTTGATAAATGATACTTTCCATCAAGCATCTAAAATGGGAATGCCAACGACCGATATGTTTGATAAGTTCGTGCACGCAAGGCCAATAGCGGAGAGGAAAGAGGAAGATGTAGCTAGTGGAATGGTCGGGTGTCTAAATAAATCGGGTAACCGTCCAACACTCTTTACAGAAAAGAGGCTCCACAAACTTTTGAAGAATGAGAATAGAACATAGAACATCTCAGAACAAGGGCGCATTTGGATGTCTGTGCAAGGGCCATCCGACCATGTACTGGCATGTTCTGCAACGTTTTGCTACTATTACTATTACTCCAACTATTATTTCTACTCCTACTCCTACTCCTACTACTACTACTACTACTACCACCACTACTACTACTACTACTACTACTACTACTACATCATCATGAATGATGGGCGTACAAGAACGCCATGATGCAATCAATAGAAGAAATCAACACCTAGCACACTAGGAAGTAAGAAAGACTAGCAATATGTAACTTGAAAGCCAGATTAAACTTAACAGTAAAAGTAAAGAAGCATGGTGTCCATCCTGAGATACAGGCTGGACAGGAGGTTGCGATATTTAGGGAAGCAGAGGGACCTGGAAAGGCGAAGCAGCTGGTATCAAGATATGGCACTAAGAAAAACCATAAAAAATCACCAGGTCAAAGCTATCAGGTTGAAGGCAGCGATAGGACGTGTTTGGGGTTTGTGCTGTTAAGAAAATTAATGACGCTGGTCCATGCTTACCAAAGCCAGCAGCTGCGGTGCTAGCACGGATTCGACATCTTCGCTGCTTCCAGCTAATTGTCGTATTGCATGGCTCTTGTTTCGAGGGACCCTGCACCAGCTGCGAACTTTCTGCTGCGGCTGGTAGGTCTTGGAGTGAAGCTGGCCAAGTAGGGCGCAATAATGTAGAGTTTGCACAGCATCTCCTGCACGGTCAAGCAAGTAAAGGTTGAAGCACCAGACCGAGCTCAAGTCTTGGAAGCCTTTTAGCAATCAACAAGACAAACAGAGGCTAGAAGATTTTGCTCTGCGCTGGTCAGGTCGCTTTTGGCCTGCAGGGTAGAGGATGTCTTGAACGTAGTCTTGGTGGATGTCGAGTCTGAGGCTTCAGTCAGACCGGTGGCTTTTGTGCTCACGGTCTGCTTCTAAAATTAAAAGAGTGAGGATTTTCCTAGAGCGAGACCTGAAGTGAAATCTGTGCTTAAAATCTGCACATGCTAGCAAAGCATGTGCAATCTCAAATGCACTTCACTGAGAGGTGTCCCATGGAATCTGTACGAGCTTTCGGCAGCCTACCTCAACCTCCATGCAGTGCCCCGCTGCCTTGCCACATTGGAGTGAGAAGACTGCGGTACCTTTCCTTCCAAGCCCAATGAGCGGCAAAGTTGGTTGCACTTGTGGCGCTTGAACCATGCCCTGATTCCATCTGCACCGAGGTCAGTGCAGCCAAACTGGCCTGCATGAGGGCTCAGAATGGCCGGATCAGTGAAAGAATAGTATTTGGTTGACC
Organism: Symbiodinium pilosum; assembly: GCA_905231905.1. Taxonomy (NCBI): domain Eukaryota; class Dinophyceae; order Suessiales; family Symbiodiniaceae; genus Symbiodinium; species Symbiodinium pilosum. The sequence continues at coordinate 75,207 of CAJNIZ010015358.1, forward strand.
CATGGTATGTCGGGCCAAAGGGACGGCCGCGGTGTCCTTGCAGGTCACACAGCAACATCTGTCCCTTCGTGTGCACCCAGCTCCAGTGGCTCAAAGCGTCAGGGAGATTGTATTTACCAGAAGACCAGCCTGTGTTGGAGTTGAACTTTTCGAACTCTCCAGGAATGAGCTTCTCGATGATGAATGCTTCACCATCATCCCAACCACCCCGCTTCTTCCCGTTCATATACGCCAATTGCGCAGTCCTCATGTAAGCCTTTCTGTCGATGCCTTGGCCAGGACCAGAGTTGAACTGCTGCACCAAGTTCTGGGCCGTATTCTGCATGCTGATGTCGATATCTTTGATGCGGATGCCCTGTTCATATGCCTTCGCGCTGATGCCTTTGATGACACATGTCGTTCCAGTGGGAAAGCCTGCATAAGGCCCTTCTATCACACGCGCACGGTGGCAGTCTTTGAAACCGCCACTGGCCATAGGAACGATGTCAAATGTAACACGTGGCATGGGTGACCGAACAGTCTCTACCAGTCTATGGCCGCTGTGCTGCAAATGCCAGGCTGTAGCAATACTGAGGCCCCTAACCGTTAAGAAGCCAGACAGCATCAATCAACACATCTCAAAGCTCATCCAGGCAAAACTGCGCACATAAGCTTTCGCTACTGGCTCGACCTAGTTCCATCAGCTTTCAAGCAGGCAGACCTGAAACCCGAAACTCAGCTACGGCACGTGCAGTCCTTGAAGTTCGATGAGGTTGTGGTGACAATCGATGCAATAGCCGCCAAAGACGAAGAAGATAAAGCGGGGACCGCTGCATCACTGAAATTGTTCAGATGGCTCTGGTGCCTGGTTTAGAGGAAGCTGGAGACTTGTCCAGTGGATGTGCTGGCTCGCCAACAAACGAAACTCAAACGGCCATCCTCAACAAGTCCACTCGCAAAATACGAACATGAAGATGCGTTTTTTGTATATGCAAGCTTAAGGGTTGAGGGCACATGCCACGAACGATTCAACGCTGTTGGCACTTAGGGACAGGGAAGCCAAGCCGGTGACAATGCTGCTGACACTATGCTCCATGTCTGCTTCTGGTTACATGCATTGCCATAGTACTCCCCTATATAATCCC
>CAJNIZ010015358.1:83157-95420 GCA_905231905.1 Symbiodinium pilosum
GGCGCCTAGTACTAGTAGTACTAGTAGTAATAGTAATAATAACAGTAATAGTAGTAGTACTAGTAATAGTAATAGGAATAGTAATAGTAATAGTAACAGGCTATGCAACACTTCAGGGGCTTGAAACTTATTCTGAAAGGTGGCGGTGCGCAGTCACGGCAGTCCCTATATGACCCTGCTCCGAACCTTCTGTACAGAAAGATTTCAGTACCTCCACCTGTCTACACGCACAGGTCATTTTGGGACTTTCCATAGAAAGGGGGACCCTTTCTATACCCCAACATAATATAGCATAATCTCTCGTATAGGCACCACAAAGAGACCCCGAAACCCTCCTAATAAATTTGGCGATAGCCGAATGTTTGTTGGCCCCCCAGATGAGTGAGAATCAGCACCGAGGTGGGATTTCGAATTCCGAGCCTACATATATTATACTGAAAGCTGCATAAATGTCTGATTCCAAAATGTTTGTTCAGCCCTGTGATGACATACACAGGCCCTAGCATACTTCTCGTGGAAATCCTGCAGATCCCTAGCTCATCCGCTCGGAAGCCAACGGCAGTAGCAGTTCGGCATCAGTGTATGAATATCTGTCTTGAATTTATGCGGTCCTTTGTTGATTGCTTTGGTGGAGGCAGTCTTGGACAGATTGCTCCTACAATACTAATGCAAAGAATCAGGATAGAACAACACTACTAGCAGATAATGACAACCATAACCATACCAATGAACACAGTAAATAGGACGAGTACCAAGAATCACCCCAAACCCCAAAAGCATACTTGAAAATGCAAGTATTGATTCCAGGTGACATCGAGGCGATGAAAGGCAGCAGGGGATGCCACCGAGGCTCCTATTTAAGGTTTAGAGTTTAGGGTTTAGTGTTTAGGGCTTAGGGTTTAGAACTTAGGGTTTAGTGTTTAGGGTGTTCTAGGGCTGCAGGTTTATGGGTTTGGGTTTAATTTGGGTTTACGGAGTCAAATTTAAGGTGTAGGCTTTATACGGCTTAAACTTGGGCCTCAGGTTTAGGTTTACATGAGGGTATACGGTTTAGGTTGTAGGGTTTAGGATATAACCTAGGAACTGACATATGGGGGAAACCCCAAAAGGGAGGACATCCAGGGTTGGTCCGGTCTAACTAGGTCTCCTGGACATGGATGATCACCTTCCACTAAAATTGCAGCGCGACTACCAACAACTGCTTTCTACAAACTGCTGGGGATCAGAATTGCAAAGGGCATGTCCCAAAAAGACGCTAAATCTTTGCTCGCAAACCCGAACCCTCACACCCTGAACTCGGCCTCTCAGGCAAACCTCAGAACATACTTTAGGAGGACCCCCCACCCTGTAATAGTGGTATAATAAGAATATAAGAGGACCCTAATAGAATCCCTATTATCCCTTATAGTCACTATTACTGGGTGGGGGGTCCACCTAACCCTAAACCCCTAAACCCCTAAACCCTAAGCCCCTAAACCCTAAACCCTAAGCCCCTAAACCCTAAAACCTAAAACATACTGTTTACGGTTGAGGATTTAGGGTGGAGATCTGAAACCCTGCTCCTCGAAAGCTTCCTCGACGAAGGCGAGGGGGCATCCAGGTTTCATCCATGTCTCCTGGTGAATCGAAAGTTGGTAAACAGCTAACCCAGACCCCTGATTAATAAACCCACTCCCCTTAATAGGGATTATAATAGGGCTCCTGATATTTAGGCCCTTATCAGGAGTGGGTTTTAATCATGGGTCTACATTAGGCGAGTGGAAGTGAGAGTTTGCATCAGGGATCCTTCTCCTGATCCTTGATCCCATGTCTAGGGCTGATTGATAAGTGGCTTAGAACCAAATGTCAGGTTGCTAGGGACAACCGAGCTCTCCTGCTCATGGCAAAAAAAGGCTTGAATCCAGGGAAACTCTTACAACTCGAGAAAAAGGTGGATTATTCTTGTGGTAGTTCGCATTTCTTCTGTTACTTGTTCTTATTCTTATTATTGTGGCTATTACTGTTCCTATCATTCTTTGTCATTCGTGGTATTACAACTGTAGGTTCCGAGGGTAGACAGCATGTAGCCCGAGAAATAGCAATGATTGCTTTAATCGCCTAGATTAGGGGCTAAAGTTCTGGACTTCCAACATGTCCTCGGGTGGAAACTCTGCAAATCTAGTACACATCCCCCCTCATTCGGACCGTACTTCTCAACAGTGGACTCACAGGCATACTCTTTTCCGATGGTTTTCACATGGTGGTAGCTTAGGCTAGGAATTCGATTGCCTTGCAGGAGCTGTTCCAACTGCTCTGGGGAGTTTGTGTGTTGAAGGCCTCGCTTGAACCGAGGACCTGCCATGGCTTTGTTTCGGCAAGCTAGGGTCTTTACGCAAATGTTCCTGCATCACTACTGTGAAAGGACTGACCTTTGGAATGGTGCGATGCATCTATCCGCAAGCACCCTCAGATGCAATGCTCCTGAATCTCCAGGCTGGCGAGATACCCTGGACTGCAGAGGTGTTTGTGGCTTTAAACCTTATAGGGTTTACGGGGTGACGGATTTAGTGTGTACGGTGTTAGAGGGGGTTACTCCTGTCATTGACCTAGACCCTCCTTCTACTCAATATTATACCCTAGACATCCACGATTAGGGACCATATAATTCTGATGAAGGGTGCAAGGAGCCTGTTGGAACATGGGTTGAAGTTGATGTAACGGCTTCGATGTACGTTGGACATGGGGTGCTGGCTGGTGCCGGCTCTGGCCCCAGGCTTCAACATACATCTTGCATGGCTTGTAAAGAGAACTCCAGTGTTGGAGGCTAGCATCTGCTAAACCTGTTCAAGGCACTGCCCCCTGCCGTTTGCACCTCACTCCTCACAGAAAGTATTCCAGGGACTCCAACTTCTGGTTCTGATATGGGCCAAACAGAAACGAGGGTCCACCACGAACGCAGTACTTGACCCGGAGGCAGCCCAGATTTGAAAAAGTCGAGATGATTTCGAGGACTCCCCATGTGAATGTTCAGAGGGACATCAGTAGCCAACACCAGGCCGCAGTAAACCGACCAAGAACAGGAGAGGATCAGAGCTCACGTCAACAGTTGTTCAACTTAACTGAGGCTTGAGCCTGCTGTGGGGCTAGCTGGCATGGCCTTACTTCCACGTCAGGCATGCTTCAGACTACAGCCGGGCAATTATGCCATTTCTTCTAGCCGCATAGGCCTGCATAGCTAAATCTGTAGGTACTACACGTGATGCAAGCCATGCAGGGCGCCTTTCCGTTTAATACAGGAAGTAATTTGTGCAGCGACCGTAGCAGGGACTGGTATTCTGATCAGCTCTTTAGCATGGCAGGCCTGAAGCTGATCTGGGCCTGCCAAAGGCCTTTGTTTGACCCCCCCAATACTGTCTGGGCAATGCAAGGATTAACGTGGGTATTCGGGAGGTCCCGGTAGACCTTGAATCTTGGCAGGTGCACCTTGAATGCAGGTGTTCGGGAACACGTAGTAGGTAACCAACTCTTCCCACGTTCGCCAGCATTCCTTAGGCCATCTGTTCAAGATCTAAGCTTAGACACGCGCATTGCACACAGCAAGCACGGCAGATACTATCCCGTCCGGGAAGGCAGCACATTGACTGAATCATTAGCAAACTACCACAACCAAAGCACTATCTCTCTACCCACAGTCCACTCTCAGTCGGGCTGGAAGACCAAACCCACGTCACATTTCGACACTGAGTTGTGGTTGCAGTTGCGGCCAGAGCGACTTGCAAAGAAGATCTAAGGTTAGGCTTTAGGGATTAGGGTTGAGGAGTTCAGGGTTGTGGGCTTAAAATGCAGGAGCATGGAGCCACAGGAAAATCGTGCCGTGGTGGGTGACTGCTTCTACTCCATGAAGCTGGGGTCCTTCTTCAAGAATTTGCCAAAGGTAGTTCCGCAAATTTCAGGAAATGACGTTTGCAAAGCCAGGCGAGCAATCTGATACAGCAAGTCTGTTGGAAGAACTCAAAAAGTTCTCAGGTACACACCCGTGACCCTAGACCCTAAACCGCAACACATGAGCGCAAATTGCAGATAAGTTTCGTGACGCCTGGACAGCACAAAGCATCTTAGGGGATGGTGCAATTCTTCAGTGTGCGGTTGCCTGGATAAGGCAAAGGGTCAGCCCAACTTTTTTCCGTAGGAAACCCTTGCGCATACTATACATCCACCCTGAAGCGCCTAAACCCTAAACCCTACACCAGATATCCTTGCCTCAGGAGAAGGAAGTTGCCCGCAGCTGTCACTTGCATCAGCTCGCGAAAGGCACGCATGATGGAAGAGCTTCCTGGAGACAGGTGATGGGTGCCTTTGGTGCTTGCAGTGCCTAGTAAGGTAGTGCTGCTTGTCAACAAGGATGATGAAAACTCCTATGAAAGGACACCTCTTGCTCGACATTGCCCATCTGCGACACAGTTCTATGCCTTTGAACTTTCCAGCACGGCTCATCTTTGCCATTAACGTGAAGGATTCACTTCGCATTGCTCTGAACAAGGGAGTCTCGGTCCATGCAGAGGGGCCAGGAGCGAGGATCCAATACATATCTCAAATGCGCTGAGCTCACCAGTTCTGCATTTTGTCGGCGGCCACGGTTGAACTTCTTTGATTTCGGGAGGTTCAGTTTGAGATCTTGTGATGGATCGGCATGAAGCCTATACACATCTTTGTGCTTCTTCTTCCCGTTGCTATCCCGTTGCTAGACATCACTTTTGAGGTCGAGTGGCTTTCCGCCCTCATGCTCTCCACATTCAAACCACCATCTAGAATCCCTTGCAATCATTTTGTGAACTTTCTGCTTCTTTGTACTTCACAGGCTAAAGTGCTAAATTCAATGCGAACGAAATCAGTAGAAGACCCGAAGGATGGGTGCAGCCTGCCGCCCCCTTCCTGGAAATACGAACAAAGACCCGGAGTACAATCCTTCAACGCGCAGAACCAGAATTCCACGCAGAAGTCAAGAAGTCCGTTAGCGCAAGCCGTGCCCCCAGAGGCTAAACTTTGGAAATACCCTTTTGGCAGCTGACTTTAAAGATGTCCGTAAGCTCTCAACCTTACCCCAAGGGTCCAAGTACTGAAATAGTAGATCATTTGGGCCCAAATCGGTTCCAATATAATCCTCAATAGATACTTTGGGCCCACATTAAATCGTGCTTAGGCACTTGGACCCTTATCAGGGTTATGCCTTGGAGCGCGCTAAAACTTTAACCTTGGAGGACCCAAAACCTCAATCCCTAAACCGCCTCCATACTCGATGAGATAGAGCGCATCTTCCTCGTTGACTCGGTCGCTGCCATTCCTTGCAGCGGCTTCGAATTCAGCCGCGGTTTATTCAACCCTAAACCCTAAACCCTCAGGGTATTCGGTATAGGGTTTGGGAAATTTCTGAAATGCGAAATGCCTACCCTGGGCATCTCAGGGTTTTGGGAATTAGTTTAGGGTCTATTATGTATATATACATATATATAGCCCCCCTTAAGTAGATAGAATATGGCTTTGGGTATATTCTAAGAAAATCCCCATATGTCCCATATCCTATCTACTTAAGGGGGACCGTATATCTATATATACATATACATATATATATATATTATAGGGTTTGAGTGTTTCTGGGTTTGGGGGTTTAAACACTTACCCCGGGGCATCTCAGGGCTTTGGTTTTGGGAATCAGTTTAGAGCCTACGGGCCTAGAGCTTAAGACATCTCAAGATTTCTTAGGGTTTCGGGGATCGGTTTACTAGAGTTACTAGAGTTTAGGTCTTAGGTCTTAGGGTAGATAGACTATGGGTTCCTAGTCCCTTCATGCTACTGCAAAACACCCCTAATACAAAAGATGCCCTCCTCCAGTATATAAGGCTTCCCCCGGCCGAGGGTGTTGAATGCTGGCACGAAGGGATTCTTTCAAGCGACCTCCAGGACCCTCCAGGAGGCCAGGTGTACTAGGCCTACATGCCCACAACTTTCCTTACTTGGGGTTAGTAGAGAATACGAGATAAAATCCGTATATAATCCCTATACAAAAATCTTTTTCCCTACTGATGAACCCCTATAAGGTTCTTTAATGGACTCTTCGTGTATGGAGCCAAGCCCAAGCCACGGCACGGGCAAACTGGCAACATCGGAGACACCGAAACCAAAGGGTGCTCCCTATCCCTGAGGCTCCAACTAGCCCAAGGAAGGTACCATCTATGGGCTTTGTTATTCGCCCCGGGGTATTGGGCAACCAGGCAAAGAAATGCCAGGATTGATAGCTGTTTAGGACAGCTCGCGTCTGACAAAGACTTCTCAACAAGGGATTGTGCGATAGTGGGGGAGTATCATCTGCGCTGAATCTTCTGGAAACAGGAATCACCCGTCAATTCCAAATGGTGTATCTGACACCCTTTTTGTGGTAAATCGCCTGCAGAAGCTGGAGGCGTGTATATATGTACGCATATACACGTATCTGTGCGTGTCTATCTTTATCACCCTGATAAATACACATATGTAGAAGTGTAGAAGCCTGAATAATTGCCAATGCATCGCAGGATTCCTGATAGAATTGCGATATCGATCATTTCTTGCCGCCTCCAAAGTACTCCTACGGCTCGCTTTAGTAACGCCAAGGTGGTACTTACTGGCAGCTAGTAAGGAGTGAATCGAGATGATAGAATATTGCGATGCAGGTTCAGGATGGTTCAGGAACTAACATCCTTCCCCTAATGGTCTTTTCGGGTGCTAGTCTTGGCCAAATCTAGGCACGAAGGATAAAGGAATCTAAGCCAAGCCCAAAGCACAAGCCAAACCATCAATGTATGTCCGCGGGGCTGTGTCGCATGAAGGGCCAGAAGTTGTAGAGCTTTTCTCACAGGTTCACCTCCTGATGTCCGGCAGGGTCGCTGATCGTCTGACAGATGGCTGTGGCTAGTCTTAAACCACCTCTCAAAGTAGTTGAACAAACACGAGAGCCAGTCACAAGAATGAGTCTGGAACTGCATAGGGTAGAATGGCAGCTTCTTCTCATGTGTAGGACTCCAATACTGGAAGCTTTTTCTAGGCCCGCTACTTGAACACACGTAGGGCCTGCCATGCCAATATACCATAAAAGGGTCCAAACCCAAACCCTAACCTTGCAACCCTAAAGCTGACTCAAAACCCTGGAGAAACCCCTAAACCCTGAACCGCAACCCTGAACCGCAAAGCTTGCCCATGCTAAGCTGCGACTGGGGGACTGGATCCCTTTTTCTAGCGCCTGTGTAATCCCCATAACCATTCCTCGAACCCTTTCCCCACGTTCAAGCTAGGCATGAAGTTGTAAAGCCCTAAGCCCAACTCTAGACCCTGAGCCATACACCTTACATAAACAGCCGAATGATGCCTATGTGTGGCCCCCCAAAGTGCGTAGAATGATGGCCTTGTTGGCTGTTACTTTGGTTTTAGACCATTCTTTCGCCCAGTTTTGGAGTCCATGTAGCCCCAAAAATCCTAACTTCTGAACTCCAGACACGGAGCCCCAAACCCTAAATAAGTTGCCGGTCACACCCTAAACCCTAAACCCTAAATCCTAGACTAAACCCTAAACCCGAAATCCTAGAGCCTAAATCATAAGCCGTAAATCCTAGACCCTAAACCATAAACCCTCCATCCTAAACTCCTGGACCCTAAGCCCTCGACCTAAAAGTCCTTTACAATCTGCAACCCTGGCCTCCCTCTAGCACGTGCGGTTCGACCTTTGGAGCACCGTGGACACCCTTGCGCGACATGCGAACCTGGGATTATAGGGTTAGAGTTCAGGGTGTAGGGCTTAGGGTTTAAGATTTAGGGTTTAAGATTTAGGGTTTATTAGGATTCAGCATTGAGGGTTTAGGGTTTAGGGCTGACCAGTATTGGCGAATTGAGCATGGAATTCCCTAGTAGGTCCCAGATAAGGATAGCTCAAGAGGCCTTTAAAGTCTCATAGCCTATCCTGGACAGGGGTGATGGTTTTAGGCCTATAGGGTTTCAAGGTAACGTGCTTTGGGCCTGCCAGCGCCAGTGTACCGATTCAGGAACCCTAAGCCCTAAACCCCTAAGGTTTAGGGTTTATTGTTTAGGGGACTATGTGGGCATTCCAAAGGATCAAAGCAAGCTCCTGCAAAAGTTGTCTAAAGCTTATTTCCAAATCTGTAAATTACAGCGGAATGTGAGCTATAGCCTAAACTCCTAGTATCCCCCTTAACAACCCCTATGATACTCCCCAACATAAGCCCTTATATAACCCCATTAAGGAGTTTAGACTATAGCTCATGTGGCAGCAGCAAGGCTTCAAATTAGGATCGGAACTCTCGGCTGGAGGCCGCTGCCCAAAACTTCGGGGCGCGGAACCTACATAGGAATCCTTTGGGCACAAATGGACTCCTATGAAGGTTCTGTGGTACGCAGGTATACGGGTGGCTGATTAGGCCCGTGGGGGGTAGCAGAATCCTGGGCTGGGAAATCAGGATTCAGGTGAGGGTCTTGAGTGTATGCTGTAGGGCAAGCGACTACATCACATCACAACGGACCCACAACCTGAGATTTTGGTTGGGGTCAGAGCTTAGAAAACACAGTTGTTGAGCAACTGCAGCTTGAACAAGATGTGCCTTGCAGCCTCAAGCCCTGAAAGTTCAGATGAACGAATGTTCTCTACTGGAAATCTTGGCAGGATGCAAGGATGCTTTTTCAACACATTAGGTGACCCTGCTGCGGCGAAGAACTTTCTAAGATTCGAGGTTCTGGTCTATTCACGGGTCCGCTGCAAACAGGACCTCTGCCACTATCTAGGTTAAGCGGCACCCATGCGACTGCAAAGCTAAGCCCTAGACCCTGATGCCTCCCGTACCTGAGTTGCATCAACGACGTGTTTCCGAAGGTTGGCAGCCGCTCCTTCTCATGAAACTTGGGACGTCTGGGGTCTCTCAGGATCCTCCATGTTGGAGATGTGTCTAGAGAGCCCAATACACCTTGATTGGAGCATATAGCCTAAAGAAAGCTAGGACCACTAATTTCAAATTAAAGGTGTGTTCTTTCATGATGGCATACGGGGCTTCCTGAATGCTCAGCTGTAGCTACTCCCCTGATCCAGAAGGCTCAGGGAAGCACGTAGCTTGTTTCGTGAGCCAAGCAGCAAACTCAAATTACTGACCGCAGCAACTTGAGCTATGGCAGAGCAAAATAAGAGCCTTGCAATCTCTCCACCCTTTTTGACCAAACAGCTCTATAACGCTCTTAAATAGGAGCATATATCTATACGCATATGTGTATATGTATATAGATATGTATATGCACGCGTAACCCCACAGCATATATCGCCAACAGCCAAAACACATCCGCAAGCGACGCCATGAGGATGTCGCACGCCACATTGACGATCTCATGCATGGTGCGGCAAATCCCTCAGCTGTGAAGCCAATGGAGGCTTCTCATGTAGTCAGTACATCCGAGGCTGCACAATGCAGGGGTACCCGAGCAAACCTCGGTATATATTGCATTTCTTGGGGCATATAGGGGCTATAGCAGGATTATAAAGCCCTTTGCTAACGGCTGTATAGGGCCGATCTTAAGAACCTGACAGATGCTCGGGCTTCAGGAAATTCGGGGGCAAGGAGCTGCCAACGTTCTTCATGCTCTGTTTTAAAGCATTCCACACCATCCATGGCCAGATTCAGTACTTGGAGGGTCATGGGGACTTAGTAGGTAGGTTAACGATGGGGATAATTGAGGTCAGTATATGGCTTATAGGGGTTATTAACCTACTCACTAAGTCCTCATGGCCCTCTTAGTAGGAACCTTTGGCCTAGTGCGCCAAGATGGCAGTTTCCAAAGGGTATCCCTTAAGGGACCCCAAGCGCTAAACTGCTTGCACTCAAACTTTACGGGTAGTTTGAGAGGCATGAAGGAACCCTAAACCCTAAACCAATGGAATATCGGGATGATCTTCGGGGATTTTCTAGGAGCTAACTCTGGGATTCCTCCGTTCCCAATTCCCTAACAATAAGCAAATTACACGAGACTGATACACTGTTAGCATTTAATCCTAGAACCTAGCGCAACCCTTAAATCTCAACCCCCCAAAACCCTAAGCCCTGAACCCTAAACCTTGAATTGCATGCGCTCCCAAGTCGCCAACAGATAGATCTGTCGTCTGCGGAGGCCTCTGCTCAGAAACCTGCTCATGAGCCGGCTACGACATGAAAGCAACGAAGTACTTTCCCATAGGGGTATATACTATAGGGGTATATAGGGGATAATGGAAAGGGAAATGGAAATTACTATGCAGGTTTAGGGTTTGGGGTCCATGTAGCTATATGGTACATACCTGGGCCCCGAAATAGGTATATGGGAAAGTTTTTGGGCTCCGAGTATAAAGTCCTATATGATGTTAATAGATGGTCCAGCATAATTTCGCCTCAATTATAACCGTAGGGTTAACCCGATTATGACCATACTAGGAGACTTGGAAGGGTCCTGCAAATTTTGAATATGTTTCAATTGCCCTCAAGTCCAAGTAGCCATCCCAAGTCTCCAAAATAATCGCCTTAACCCCAATATAGAGTGAATCTACTGGCCATTATTATAAGCCCTAAACCTTCTGAACCCTAAGTATAGGTATTCAGAAAGTCCTCAACACCCCACATACACCTTGAACCCCAAACACAGCAGGGTTGCATGTTTTCAGGCTATGCGTCTGGGCTTAGGGTTTGTGGTTTAGGGTTTGGTTGTAGGCCCCACCCTGTGCTTTGTTCATGTGATTGATGGATTCTCTCAGTCTGGGTTCTCGGGTGTTTGTGCCAAACTTGCCCTGTTTAGGAGGTGAGGGCCAAAGTTGCAATACTGTACCCCTACAGTACGCTTGAGACGGACTCCAAACCCTAAACTCTAAGCCCTAAACACTAAGACCCTCCAATCATGCTTTCAGGATTCCTTTAATGAAGCCATACCTGGACCTCCCTAATACACAGACTAATTAGACTAATAGCTTTGAACCCTTTGGGTTTAGTGTTTTAGGCTTAAGGGTTTAGGGCTTGGGGTTTAGCAGTGGGTGTGAAGGCTGCTTTGGAAGGTCTCTGGGAGATTGAGGTAGTAGCGAAGCTTCCTCATGCGTCTAAAGTGTCGTTGTGCTTTCACATCTGTCTTGGGATGCTGTCTCCAATGCGCACAAGTTGTTATATCTGCTTCGCCTACACCTTGCAGGAACAGGCACCGTAGAGAAGTACTACAGTTGGTTGTAACAATCATGCGTGTGAGTACAGCTTTAGTAGACCAATCTCGCGCAGTAGTTTTTGTATCAACTGCAGTGAGAGAGCTTTGGAGGCTTCAACGCCTACAAAGCGCCCATACCCCTGATTCCTACAGCCGCCGCCAGAACATAAGGAACTAATTACCCCAAACCAGCCATTGACTAAACTCCTGCTATCCCCCTACATAACCCTATAGTAGTCCCCTATATAATCTCTTGTATAACCCCCATTTAAGGAGTTCAGGCTATAGCCCATATCCGTACAACTTCTGCTGTCACGAGGCTCTCTCCTCTCTTTGCCCTAAACCCTACAAGTTAGGAGGACCCCCCACCCTGTAATAGTGATATAATAGGAATATAAGAAGACCCTAATATAATCCTTATTATCCATCATACTCACTATTACTGGGTGGGGGGTCCACCTAACCTACAAGGACAAATTTAAAGTCTCCACCTACCCTCTATGAGGGCCTAAGTACCAACTATTGGGGCAAAATATCCCGAAGGTAGGGGTAATTTCTAGGAGCTGAATACCCACTACTAGGGGCCACATATGCCCAACTTAAAGGTAATTTCTAGAAGCATCTTGGAACTTTTTCCTATGATCATTCCTATTACTATTACTGCTATTATCACGATTATCACTACTACTGTTACCATTGTACAAGTATTACTATCTTTACTGCCTGCCTGTCTCGGCAAGGCGGAGGGCAATGCTGGAAGAAGTCCCACGCGGGAAGCCGTTGGATCCTCCTCTCAGCGAAGCATCTCGAGAGGTTCTCGGCTGAACTTACACCCAGTAGTCTTTTTATAGCAATAATAGTAATGGAAATAATAACACTAACCCTAGGAATAATAGTAAGTGTAATAATACTGAGAAAAGTAGTAGTCGTACTCGTAAGAATAGAAATATAGGTAGTGGTAGTGGTAGTAGTAGGCGCCCCCCCCTCCTAGGCACTACCGTTTTAGTAAAATGCATTGTAGACAGGTTGGGGAAGGGTGGGGG
>CAJNIZ010015369.1:4430-14952 GCA_905231905.1 Symbiodinium pilosum
CCCCCCCCCCCCCCCCCCAATGACACACTGAGACGCGGGATCTATGCGGTAAGCTGCTGCTCCCTAAACCATAAACGCCAGCCTGAAGTGGCCTTAGTTAGCGGGGAACCTAGCCGGGGGAGTACAGGGTTAGGGCCTAGGGTTTAGGGTAGAGTTGAAACCATGGGGATCTTGCCATTTCAAGGTGTGTGCAAACCATGTGCAAAAGCACTCTGCTCGAGCGCATGTATGTGCGTTATTGCTGTTGGGGAGATATATACGTCGTCCTACGGCAACGACAAGAGCCCTTGATACAGCAGCAACCCCTTGATGGTCCTTCAGTAACCCTGACAATAAGCTTCTCTGCACACAATTGTCCCTTTAATGTTGCACTCTCTTTAAACTCCAGGGGCCCCCCTCCCCCTGACAATAGGGGCTCCGGAAAACAAGCAAATTACACGTCCTCTAAGGGTCCCACGGCACTGAGGGTCCCGGAAGGCCTTGGGGATTACCTTAAAAGGGATGGTGTGGAGTCGGATGTATATATAGAGAGAACCCACCAAGGATTGGAGATCCTTGCATGAATCCTAAACCCTAAACCCGAAACCCTAAACCCCAAACCCTAAACCCTAAACCCCTAATCCCTAAACCCTAAACCCTAAACCCCTAAACCCCATCCCCTTGTTTCGGGAGACCGCCAAGGATTGGAGATCCTTGCGTGAATCCGTCTAAGCTGGCGGAGCCCTTTAAGGAGCAAGCCTTTGGCATTGCAAAGAACCCTAAACCTTGGGGTTTAGGATTTAGGGTTTAGGGTTTAGGATTGAGGGTTTAGGGTTTAGGGTTTAGGATTGAGGGTTTAGGGTTTAGGGTTCAACCTAGGGTTTGGTATAGTCTCTCTTTGAGTAGATATAGAATCTATTAGGGTTATCAAGGACTCCATAGGGACCGTTTTAAAGTTTTAGGTTTTTGGTTTAGTTTGAGTACTGCCCCCACCCAGTAACAGTTAATATTAGGGATCCTATTAAGGGCTATATATAACCACATTATAATTATTATCCAACTGTTACTGAGGGGGGGGGACAGTACCCAACCTAAACCTTAAACCTGGGGTTGAGGGTTTAGGGTTTAGGGTAGCTTAAACATGCTTAAACCCATAAGCCCTAAGCCTTAAACCCTAGAAAATCGGGCATTCCACAGGGCTTCTGAATCATGAACATTTCTGAGCTTCGGGTCCCTGTTCGCCCAGAGTCAAAGAGTCCTCGTCCATGGGGAGCTCCCGACATGTACCCACAACCGCGGTTTAGGGTTTTGGGTTTTGGGTTTTGTGGTTTCAAGGAGTTTATGCTCTTGGGTTGGGATATGTTGGGATTCCAGTCGCTGATGCCTGGGTTTAAGGTTTAGGGCCTGAATCCTACACCCCAAACCTTGTTTCTGTACGTACTAACTGGGGGGGATTTCCTACTAAGCAGTAGGTAATTGGGGTTAGTAAGAAAATTTAGACCGCCAACCCCAAACTTTATAAATCCATCACATTAAACCTTCATACACCCTTATAAGCCCTCATGCATGCCTAGAATATTCCTGGTTACAAAAGATATTCAGGGTTACGTAAGGGTTTTAAGCTGCGGCGCCTACAGGTCGGTAGGGTTTCAGTGGAGCCTGGGGCCTTGCGTCAGGGATGCGGACTTTGGCAATTTGAATAGCCCAAACCCCAAACCATAGAACCCAAATGAGCTATCGCCTGAAGTCCTTAAAGGGGTTTATGAGGGGATTATATAGGTATAGTAGAGGTCATGAGGTGGGGATACTATAGGAGGTTAGACTATAGCTAATACAATTATCACATGACTCTAACATTGGCTTTTCAGGGTTTCGGGGTTTGGGGTTACCAGTCGGCCTTTTCAGGTTTTGCGCAAACCTCGAACCCACCTCCGGAATCAAAGATGTGCCGAGGATAAGCCGAACAGACGCCCTTAAAGGGTCCCAACATCATAATTACGTAGCCGCGTCAATCAATTTTCCTGCGCTCTCCCGTGGCCCGGTTGGTGGAAGAAACCATTGCAACAGACGCTTAGTTCAACTGCCTTATCTGACCCTTACATAGGCCTTCTACAGCTTCTGTATAGTAACATAGACGCCCTCCCATAGCAACTAGAAGCCATAAAACGGTAGAAGCTATGACCCTAAACCTATTTACTTACACTCTGAGAGATGACCCAGCAGCAACCTATAGTACCCTAAACCCTTAACCTATAGTACGCTCAGCCTCGAACCTCCTACCCTAAACCCTAAACCCGCAGGATGTCTTCACCGGCGAGATGGCGACCCTTCAAAAGGAGGCTCCAGAAGTGCAGTGCCACTTGGCGTCAGATTGAGGTTTCTTAGTCGCTGGGTAGGTAACCTTTAACCTTTTGGGGTATATATATATATATAGAGTCCTATTATAATACAAAGGTTAACCTTTTGGGGGCCAGGGAAGCCAGCAACTAGGGTTTTAGGGTTTCTGCTTTGGAGTTCAGGGATTGGGGGTTTAGGATTTAGGGTTTGGGGTTGGGATTGATTCATTTTGGAGTTCAGGGTTTGAGGAGTTTGGATTGATTCATTGATGCTTCGTGATTGGGATTTAAAGCTGGTTTGGAATTGCGGCCGTGAGCTTTCAGGCTGTAGGTGAGGACAACAAAGCCTTGGCGCAAAAAATGCCGTAATGGTTTAGGGTTTAAGTTTAGGGTTTAGGGGTTTAGGGTTTGGTTTAGGGTTTAGGGGTTTAGGGTTTAGGGCAAAACTGGCAGAAGTCCGGTCAGCCCTGAAAACCTTTAACCCCTCATGCAGAATTGGCCCATCAAAGCTAAACTTCAAGGCCTGGAACCCAATCCGAGCGCCCCTGTATCCTTAGTACGTGAACCCCCAAAGTAGGTAAAATAATCGCCCAGAACCCTTAGACATGGCCCCAAAGGCAACTATTCTAGATACGTTTGGGTTCAGGTGTTCACAGTAACCCTCAACCCCATTTTTCAATGACGGGGCCCTGGAATCTCCTTGTACAAAGCTAGGGGACCATATGAGCTCCCTAAAGGGGTTGGGGATTATCTAGTGGATTACTATAAAGGTTTCGTAAAGGGGATACTAGGAGTTTAGACTAAAATTAGCTTGCATGATAAAGCCTAACTTCCAGCCCCAAACTCTATAGTCCCTTAACATTACATGTCCCTATATACTCCTGAAAAAGATCTTTTACGGGATCTAAGGGTACCCCTCCTAATCCGGAAACTCTTACCAAAAAACTTCATAGACCCCTACAAGACGCCTTTTGAGGGAGGGAAAAGTACCCTGCAGGATTTTAGGTGACCAAAGGCTATCCCTACCATTTTCGAGAAATCCCAGGTGAGGGTGGAAAGCTCAAGGATGCTTTCTTCAGCGACCAGGCCTGAATTGCTGATGTACGTGCAGAGAGGCGTAGGAGTTCAGGCTGCGAGGTTATGACTTCAGGGTTTTTGGCGTCAAGAACATGTTTTAGAAGCTGATCATGGCTCTGGGAGTTTTTTTGGTCTAAGAGCTTTAGGGTTGTTCAAGGGTGTTGGTGTTGTATTCCCGGGGTTCGGATCCTCTGAAAAACCCGCAGATGCCAAATTGGCCCATGTTTGAGCAAAACTTGGGCACATTGGGGGAACCTTGTAAGGATAAGACCTTACGGCTCAACCCTCAGCCCTTACTTCAGGGCTCAGGGTTAACGGTTTGGGTTTAGGGGCCTTTGGGCGTAGAGTTTAAGGGCTTTACTTAATCCATATGGAAACTCATAGGGACAGTAGCCCATATCTCTACTTATCTATACCGATTGGCCCCCTCTGTGTTCCGTTTCCCTGAAGGACAGGGCAGCGGGATTTGAACTTGGGGTTTCGCTGGAGGACTTACAGCCCATTTGGAATTGCACTTAGAACAGATTTATCGGCCACCTAAGTCCCCGAAAACGGGTATAACCTGTCCACTAAAGGTACCGGTTCTACCTGGAATTATAATTCCCCTGAACTTCCAAGACCTGGGATTCAGGGTACGATTTGGGCCGCAGAAACCTAGGATAGTGTGTGGTACGGGAGCTAGTGACCCCGTCACTTAATCATGCCTTTTCTCGAAGGATCCCCAGGAAAAGTCGCGTGCAAATGAGGGCATGACTAGCATGAGGCGGCGGGACTGATTCACTTGGTACCGCTACGGGTTCTCAAACTTGCGTTCCTCCACACTTCCTGCATGAGTTCTGTTTCTTCATAAGGCGCTTTGGGATATCTCAGAAAGCATCTAGACTTTCCAAATACCCATAATCACGCCGCGCTAACAGACAGCTCGTGCTGTTTGAGAAATTGTGGGGCCTCCTGATGACTGTCAAGAACACGCTCGGCATTCCGTTGTTGATTACATTCATGCCCTACACAAGACCGGTTTCCATGTCATGTTCCATCTTCTTTTAAATGTGATGCTCCACGCTTGGGCGCTATATCCCTATTTAATACCCCCTCCCATTCCATGATCATGACGCGCGAGCACCTGTCAGGGCCATCCCATCATTGGCATGTTCTTTGTTGGTGACGAGGAGCCATCCAAACGCAAAGGTCGGACGAATTTGAGAGTTTTTCTAACTTGGGTAATGACTGCCCCGACTCTGTAACAGTTGGATAGTATTTACAGTATGAAATGTCTTAATAGGACCCCTAATATAGACTGAACAAGGGGTGGCGACAGCGCTTTCTTAAACCCTAAGCCCTAAACCTTAAACAGTGGCTTTTCCATGTCCATTTCCGTTATCCCTATATAAGGGTGGGGGCCGTAACAACTCTGAGGCAGAAGTTGCCGAGGTGTGCTGTAAGCACATGCCCCTGCGACATTTGGGGGGTTTCCAAAATTAGGGTTACCCTGGGATCTATAGGGTCAGGATTTTCAAAAATCAGGGGTACCTTTGCAGGGGTCCCAATAATCAGGAAGATATCATTTTGGGGTCTCTCTTGGGGCCCCTGATTGAGGAAAACCGTCATATTTGTTCAACAAGTTGCTTGAAGTGGGTGATTCGTTTCCCCATGGCAAACACCATGCGTCAATCTTTCATAAGAGGGTCTCTCCTTCACGTGCTGGGAAGAAAAGACCAGGGAGTGGTATCAGATGTCGCAATTCCATCATGAGCCGAGTAGCAGTGGCATACTGAGCACGTGGGACTCAGCAAGCCCCAGTGTGAGTGTATCATCATGGGTTCCCCTATGAGCCCCCTTTATACTACCCTTCCATAGGTTCCCCCTTAATTAAGCCTAGCTATCCCCAAATAACTTGAATTAAGGGGGGAACCTAGGGGGGTGGCATATAGAGGGGGGTTGTAGGGGAACCTTTAGTATCACTTCGGTGTCGATTTGAGGAGACCATGATCCAAATCATGAGTTTAGACAAACAGCCAGAGAAAGTCTTGCCTGTGCAGGCCCATACGTATCGCAAAAAGTGTCAGGATCTTTTCTAGGGTCTCTCAGAAAGGCGGCTGTCAGCTTTGAGAAGTCCCCATTTCTGTCCGGCCTAAACCTGCCCTAAACCCTAAATCCTATAGTAGCTTCCGTTTTCCTTTCCATTATTAAACTATTAACCTACTCATTATGACCCTCCAAGTAATTGCAGCCCGCAGGAGAAGAACAGGGCCACATTCAACGATGCGCACGACTTCGCCCAGCAGTGCGAAGCGCGCCAGGAGCAAGGCTTTGACTCAGGCCGCCGGTGGAGGGGGAGGGGGTTTAGGGTTTGGGGTTTAAGGTTTAGGGTAGGATCTGGGTTTAGGGCTCAGGGTTTAGAGATTTTGTTTTCGGCGAGGGGCTGTGGCTACTGGTTGCTCAGTTCGCGGGTTCCCGTACTACCCTCAGCCCTAGGTTTTCCCTCAATTGACCTAATTAGCCCATCCCTAAGGCCTAAGCCCCCAGGGGTGAACCCACGATAAGTAGGGAATATACCCACCAATCCCTGCAAACCCCAGTTTCCATGTCATTTTCCATTGTCTTTTCCATTTGATCCTCCAATATTGGGGATAATATCCCCCAACCCTATACAAAATTTCTATGCCTGCATTGCTCCTTTGCTTCCCTCCGTACTCAGCAGCAGGGAACTGGAGTTGGGAGCTTGGGAAACCCAAAACCCTCAGGGCTCAGGATTTCGGGTTGCAAAACTTGAGGATTCAGAGCTTAGGATTGGAGAGTAGGGGTTTAGGGATTGTCCTCCTTGCCTTGCATTCTAATGTGGCCCATATGGTCTGTGAATTGGTTTCTCCCAGTACCACTAAGAATCGCTGTTCCTAACAGCATCAAACCACAGAGAAAGCAAAGGACAGTCTTGCAACACCGCTTCACAGGTTGCTCCGCCTGCGTTCTCTCCATAGACATGGGCTGAGGTTGGAACCATGCCCCCTTATTCATGTTTATATATATATAATGCACGAATAAATTATGTTAAAGCCTCAACCTACACCCCTGACCAGGCATACATCCACAAGGTCGGCTAGAGACACGCCTGACAGGATGTAACCTTCAACAGATTTCACCTCTGCTTTGCCTGTAAGGCTTAAGATTTAGGGTGCAATGTCTGCATAGCAAGGGGATTTGTGGCAGCCCAACCCCCCTGCTCTTTCATATGGTTGGAAGGTGGTCCCATTTTGGGGGATTGAGCTTTCCTAGATCATCTTGTAAGGTTTAATGGTTTAAGACCCTGTAGGCAATCGCCTCCGCCTGACAGGAAAACCCTGCACCCCCTAGTAGCAGATCTTCAGAGCCAGTACTATTGTGTTATAGACTAGGTTATGCTTCTGCCAGGCGGAAGAGGAGGTCTCATTAGTACGGGTGAAGTATCCTGAGGCAGCAGACCCTCAATTGCTACTTGGAACTCAGTCAGATGGCCTGTTTTTGTTCATGTTGGCCATCACTGCTAAATCCTTAGGCCTAAGCTCCTCAAACCCTACTTGGAGGGTCATAGGGACTTAGTAAGTAGGTTATTAATGGGGATGATTGGGGTTAGTATATGGCTTATAGTGGTTATTAACCTACTTACTAAGACTAAGTCCCCCCTGAACCTCCAAGTAAACTCCCAAACTGGACGTTCTGCCGGCTTGTTCCTGCTTTTGCATCTGGTGCAAGGCATGGGCGCCATCTTCCAGAATCATTGCTTTCAGAGCAGTAGGGTCTAGGGTTTAGGTCTTTTCTTTTTGGGGGTTGCGGGAGTTTGGGGGGGAAGTGTGCTTTAGGAATCATGTCCGAGAACCTCGAGTTCCCCAAGCAAACTAGAGGGTCCACACAGAATCTAACGAGGGTATACTTCAGCATTCGAGCTATAGTCTAAACTCCTAGTATCCCCCTTAATAGCCCTTATAATACCCCCTAAATAATCCACTATAGAACCCCTTTAAGGAGTTTAGACTACAGCTCATCTGGGGGTGATGGCATCGCCTTTAAGGATGCCTTGGGCCTGACCCGTGGGTGTCTCCGCATAAGGTCTGCTGGACACGTAGGTTTCTTGAGGTTTAGGGATTAAAAAAGGGTTATATAGGCGCTATATAATACTTTATCGGGGCTTGTTGTAGCAAAAACCATGTCATCCGATTACATGTTTCGGGGGTGCTGTGTTTTGTCCGCTTCCTCTCGGGAAGGAGTTTCCCCCATATAAGCCTTGTAGAAGCCTTATGTAATGTTACCCGCCTAGAAAATGTTGGACCGTGAGCGATAGTCTAAACTCCTTACAGTGGGGTTATCTAAGGGATTATATAGGCGACTTAGGCGACCATTATAAGCGTTGTTAGGGGGATACTAGGACTAGGAGTTTAGACACTGGCTCATATTCTCGTAGCAAAGTTGTGATGCAGACTGTTTCGAAGAGTGCTCTAAGCCAAGCGCCCATGCCTCAAAAGCGGGAACACCAGAGCCTGAACTGAATTGTACAATTTTGATCGCTCGTGTATGTACGCTCATTCGGGCAAGCCGCCTTTCCTGAAGCTCAGGAAGGTTGCAGGCATCAACCCCATTGCTGCACCCCAGGGCACCGGATTTCTTCAGAATCTTGGCCTTTGTGGGGCTGAGAGCTTGGAGCTCAGGTTTGTGGCTTGGGTGCTTGAGGCTTCGGTGGTATAGGTTTGCCAATAGGACTTGGGAAACCATACTGGCGGATGTAGCTTCCATTGCCAAAGGCAATGTCGTGGACTTGTCTTCTCTCATTGCTGCTTTGTTCAAAGTGTGCCCTAGCTCCAAAGCTTCATAGAACCTTCTCGTATATATCCGGGCCCCAAAGTCGGTGTCCGAACCATTCTGGCCTCAAGTATATACGATATAGCTACGTGGACCCTTTGGGTACGCATCCCCATGTCTGGGTTGCTTGTAATTGTACATCTTTTCCGTCAAGTATGAAGCCGCCCCTCACACATTTCCTTCTGGATGCATACCCTACACACAGCAAAAGCATAAGAACCTTGTTGGTTTTTAGTAGGGAATAGAGGAATAGATCATATGAGATTACATTCCTGTATGCCCTATTAAGAACCAGTAAGAAAAGCTTAAGAACACCTTCTAAGGTTTGTGACTAAGTCTGTCTTTTCAAGCCGCTAAGGCAACACTTCATGGATGGGGAAGTGAGGCATATTCCCAAGTTCTCGTGTCGGCATTTAGGATCGGGGGCCAAAGGTGTTCCCTAAAAAAATTGGAATCCAACTAGGATTTGACCACCCTAAACCCGAAACCCCTAAACCCTTAAACCTAACAACCTAACCCCTAAACCATAAGCCCTAAACCATAAACCCTAAATAGACCCCGGAATCATCTTCACCAACCCCCAAACCTTTCCACCAACAGTCCCTGTTGGTTGGTGTTTACCCTCTTGTTCAAAAATGGTTTAGGATTAAGGGTTTACCGTTTAGGGTTCAAATTTTCTTCCAGCTAATTTGGATCCACGCTTTGTGCGGCAACTCATGCGCGCTCAGTTCGCAATAGTAGCGCATCCACTGCCTCCGGACAGTTGGGCTAGTCTATCACCTAGTGGTAGCCCTGAGGAGAGCCCTAGTACCCGAGGCCTTGAATCCGGCAAGCGTCCTTTCTTGCAGATATCTCATGCCCTCAACTTGTAACCTTCTCTTGCTTAAGGCTTATGCCCCAAACACGCCAGCCGTACGCTGCTTTGCAATGCGCGTGTTGAAATCCTCTCTCAAAGGCTCAGGAAGGAGCCTGCGCATTACATTCTTTGAGCCCCTTTTGCATGGCATCCCAGGAAGTGGCAAGACGAGAAGCCTCCTGCAGGACTGCGGGCCCGCATGGAGGTTTACTTTGAGTTTCTGTGTAAGTTGGGCTTCACACGAAAGAAAACCTACACTGGGCGCCCCAACACAGCCCCGGTATATCGCAGTAAGGCCCCTTGAGGAGATCCCAAAATCCCAAACCCTGCTTCCTTTTTCAGACATACACATGGCTTCAACTGCAAATTGCACCACCGGTGCGCCTCCAAACGCCTGGTGCTTGCAGGTTTCCTGTTTAGGGTTCAGGGTTTAGGGTGTACGGTCTACGTTGAGTGAGGGAATGACTTATCGGAACTACTATTTACGGATTTGTATCAGACCTCTGTAGGGGTCGCAAACCCTAAGCCCGTGTCTGAGGGATAATTCAAGGCCTGCAAAAGGCATCCTGAACCTGAACCCTAAACTCCTACAAGGGAGAGGCCTTGGGGTTAAGGATTCATGTAGGGACTACCTCAGGGATCCGAAACCTTCGTCCCTAGTAAAGAGGTTGATTATATAGGTAGTACTATAGTTTTCTGGCGTTGGGCCTAATCTTCAGACGTTGTCCACGCTCAGTAACAGGTGGATAATGATCGCCGTATGTGCGCGTAAAGCCTCTCATGTTGTCCCTCTCATCGACTGCTACTGGGCGGGGGTGGTACACAACTAAGAATGAATGATTCCGATGTAATAGTAGGACATAATAGGGGGTTGGGCGTTTACTGTTGGGGGAAGAGGAGATGATAATGGTAATGTGGGCTGCTACATTGCCGCTACAAGGCCCTGACTTGCATATGCACTCCCAGTTTCCATATATGTTTGATGTTGTTGTCCATTTGCTTCTCCATGATTGGGAGCATTCCCCGTATGCTCCTCTGACTCCTGTAACTACCATTCAAAAGTGCCTATTCGATGTTCATGTTCTTTTCCGTTTGATGTGTCTCCAACCCTGTGCTACGTATTGAGAGCCCTATATACATCAAGCACACTGCCGGGTGGGTAGCTCCTTTATGGGAACCCGCCCCTGGGCAGCTACCCACCTGGAGGTTTCCTTTTTAGGGTTTAGGGCTTAGGGTCCAGGACTTGCCAGAGCTTTCCGGAAGCATACAGGGCTCACCACCGCAGTGGTCCTCGGTGGGATTGTGCTCGGTGCTTTTGCGCATCGTGGCAGCAGATGGGCTCAGAATAGCGCTTTTGTAGGACCATGCGCAGTGGCAATGATATGTGGGGGATTGTAAAAATTATGGTCCCTTTTTGGGTCCCCATTATAATACGGGGCCTAAT
>CAJNIZ010015369.1:14959-27923 GCA_905231905.1 Symbiodinium pilosum
ATTTTGACAATCCCCCATGTAGGAATTTCATGTTCCTGGACGAACTATTAGTTGCTTCATATTCATGTGAGCCAGTTCTGTAGGTGGTACAAATAATGCCCTAGGACGCAATCTCAGCATTGTTTTTGGGGGCTGTTTCAAAGGCTGTGCGTCTTACATAGACCTATAGACATCCTAGACTCTCCGCCTTTTATAAGCCTCATGTTAGGGTACCCACCTAGTAATTCCCCACCTGGACATCTTCTCAATTCGAGAATATACTCTAAATTATACGAGGATCTCTAATGTGATGTGCTTACTGGGGGAGGGGGGGTTAGTAGGAAAGCAGGGAATATATCATATAGGGATTAATTATGTGGGGATCATATTCCCTTATTCCCCGCTGAGCACCAGTAAGTTTGAGGTATATTGCGCATCTTAGGGGTATGTTGGATAGTCATAAGAGCCCTGTATGACTGTCATAGGCTGGGGGCAGTAGCCAACAGAAACCGCATTAATATACTGCCTTGAGTCTGGACAGGTGAACTAGAGTTTCTGACGGTTTATAGGGTTTATGCAAGTTGTGCCCGACCTTTTATTCCCAATACGAATATACCATAGTCCGGTACAGACACTTCAAGAGGCAGCCGTGTTTTTGACAAGCTTGTCGATCCTAAACCCTGTATATCCGGAACCCTCGATTGCCCTACATCGCTCCAATAAACCCCCCCTACCTTAAACCTCAAATCCTAAACCCTAAACCATAAAAAAAGGTGCCTCGAATTTATGTAAACACGCAAAGCTCAGGTGCCTGCGCTGCGGCTCAGCGAAGTCTCCTGGGGGCGAGTCCGACATCGAGTAGCTGACTGCTTCGTTGTTTAGGCAACAGGGTTTGGCGTTTATGGCTTAGGGCCTTAGGGCTTTTTATCTATGATTGACAACCAATCACCTGAAAAACAAAGCACGGAAAGTGAAATGGCAACTGGATCTTATGTTATTTGTCGAGGGGAATGTCTGGCTTGACGGCGAGGGAATTAGTGTACGGCGGGTATAATTCTACGCAGGGAGGATATTGGTATGCATTTATTAGTTGCAGTATCTGGCGGCTGTGGCTCCTACCTAGAGTAACCTACTGATAAAATGCCTTTGTTACAGGCATATAGGTTGAGTACTGCCTCACTCAGTAACAGCTGGATACAGACTATAATAGGAAGGCGTATACATGTATATATATATATACATAAATAGATAGCCCTCAGTATGGCCCCTAATATAGACTGTTACTTGGCTGCTGCTCGTTGTTCAGTCCCCTTGCATACTGCAACTTAATCGTCGTTAGTAAGGAAAGGAGGAATGGATCTCTGTAGTAGCCCTTCTATGATCCCACATAATACAGTACATTCCAAGTTATGTTCGCTTCCCTTGTTTTGCTACCAAGAAGCAGCAAAAGACAAGGCCAAACAACACGAAGTCACAGGACCAAGGAGGGACTCAACGTCAGATACAACACCTGGACCCACGTACTGTTGTGCGTTGACTAACGCGTCAGCTCCCCTCTCTATTCCTTGGCAAAAGTGTAACAAATAGATGTGCGTGCACTGCCTCTTTTATTGTGTAGGTGATAAAGAACTGTAGAGAACTTGGAAATTCCGAGCCGCGGACACTGAACCCTGAGCTCCACCCAGAATAACCTCTATGTTTGGTACCCATCGTGTCGATAGGTGATTGCATGCAATCTAACAGCTCAGTAGGTGTCATTGATACTGTTGCATCTTCACTCGTTACATGAGAGGCTCCAAGAATTTGGGGTCTTATTGGGGTTAGACTAACAAGGATTAGTGTATTAACCCTAAACCCTAAACCCGATATTGGGTAGCCCTGGTTGTGGACTTGTATGATGCTGGCAGCGCAAGCGCTAGGACAGTTGGCTCGAAAAGTACGTACCGGCGCAAGGAAGCTACCACATTCCACCTGGTAGCTTCCCTAAATAAGGGACCCCAATATGGACCCCTCAATACTATAGTCCTTTCTATAATGACCCCAAGAAGAAGGGTACCCCTAATTTTGGGATACTCCCATTGTGCTTTTATCCTAAACCATCAACTTCTGAATTTCTTCAAGTGGATAGTACCTGTGGGTTCTCACTTGGAGCAGTGTTGGACATCCTTCAAAATGTCACGGTCTCGGGTTCTTCTGCAAAGCGTAGCTTCACCTTGCGAGTGGGGTACTTCTGAAATGGAGTGCCGTAGATACCTTCAACTTGTGAAGACAGCAGCATCCCTTTATAACAGGTACCCCCCAAACACTGAGAGACCCAAAGCGGCTTATTGCCGTTTAGGGTTAAGGGTTTAGGGATTCGCCATGTTGTGGGCCTGAAGCCTTAACCTAGCGATCCGAGTCTACAAGCAATCATACCTACACTGCGCCTGAAAGTCTGTAAATATTACCTGCATTGGTCTACTTGGATCACTACGGTTAGCCCTAAACCCATGCATACGCCATTTTTCTGCCCTCATGGGCACATCGTGCGAGTCCTCGGCAGTTTCATGAACGACAGCACTGAAGTCCCCTTAGGAATTGTTCTTCATTTTTATAGTATAACACTGAGGAATTATTCAGCACATTTCTTGTCATGGTCTAACGAACAACCGGCAAGTTCACCATTACCCTGCCCTATAGATCCCTCTCACAACCATGCCAGTTTCCATATTATTTGTTTGTCGGTTATTCCATCAGATCTTGCATTCTCTAAGCCGTCAACCCAAGGCAATACCTGGAGGGTCATGGGGACTTAGTAAGTAGGTCAATAACCCCTAGCAGCCAAATCCTGATGACAAGCTATTTACTAAGTGCCCATGACCCTCCAAGTAGTATCTCTGTTCTATTTCGTCCCGTACTTGCCCTCTAACAACCAGTAAGCTGACGATGGCGCGTGTAAGCCTGAAACTGCTGGAAGTCCTCCGCACGTCCTGGGCATCCAACGTCAGTGTCAATGGCTCCTCAGGTTAATTACCATCGCACTTTCTGTTTTTTCAAAAAAATAGGATTGCTTTATGGGAGTTCCCACAAGAAGGATGATCTATATTGGGATCCCCTGTTTCTGGGAACTCCCACCAGATACAAAGTTGGGAATCTAAAGAACGCGTGATTACGTGATTCATGTTTGGAATTGCCATGTCAGTTTCCGCTTGTTCGGGGCGGGTATGGCGATTCAACACCTTAACAAACTGATTTAAAAACCACGAGAAGTTTCAGCCCGAGGCTCGTAGTATAAATGTTACACGGCCTACGGCATAGATAATACCGTTATAGATCGTACTCACTACTTACAGTGTACATAGGATGTCATGACTCTTGGGGTTACAAACAGGGCCTGGTGTAGGAAGGATGCACGTGACTTACTCCCTGCAGGTTTCTTGGTTCCCGTCTGCATATACGAAAGAGTCCTATTCTTGTTCTTGAGTTCCAGGGCTGTGCAAACTGCTCGCACATAGAATCCTCTGAATACGTGACTACAAACAGCAGCACGGCGTCCCTGGCACAATAGCTGAGGGTTCAGGGTTGAGGGGTGTTGCCGGAGCGATCAACACTTTGTAAGGGAGCGCCCGAGCTATAACCAGCAAACATCACATAGTCCCGCATACAACTAGCAATTGCACTTAACGACAGTGTGTGGTAATGTACCTGTGTATATACATATATACATATATGTTCGAGTGTGAGTCAGCAACCTGTGGCCTTTGATGCTTTCAAATGCAGAAACAGCGGGTCCTTTCGGACCGTTTTGCGTCCTGCCTCTGTAAAGGCCGAAGACGGCTCCAGTTAGCAGGGGGCGTCGAAAGGATTTGGGGGTTTCCCAAAATTAGGAGTACCCTTTTTGGGGGTCCCCATAATAAGGACTATAGTATATTTGGGTCTATATTGGGGTCCCCCCTATTTTGGGAAACTACCATTTGCGAGGATCGTATTGTGATAAACCCTAGGGAATGCAACAAGCGTAGATTAGAGTTTACGGTTTAGGGTTTATCTTCATGTAGAAGCATTCACCAAGAAACCGTACACCGCTGCGTCAGCTCCTTCACTGCCATGTTGAATCGGCCCTGAACTCCTCAGATGTCTTTGTTCCTTAAACCTGAGAACGAGCTAAATACATATTTAGGGACATTGGTTGCTAGTGTTAGGATTCAATGTTAACAGGAGCTCGCAAAACTATTCAAAAAAGGTTGTTCTTCAATTTGGGCCCATTGAGTTTTACTTTCATAGCTGTCAGAGAAGCTAGCTCAACAAGGGTTCGTCAAGAGTCGCGCCGTCGAGACCATCGAGGACAGACCGTTTGCTAGGGAGCGTGAGTCTCCTGTGAAGCATGCCACAATTCTGTGTCCTTGCACCACAGTCGCCCTGTTGCACAACAGCTGCGCAAACAGGATCATGAACGTCGAACACCCTGAGCCGTTGACAGTGTGAAGCACGAAAGATTGTACGAATCCCATCGCGTTACATCCCCTCACTCGCGCTTCAGCTGCCATGTTGGAGCTTTTGGCACTCCCCCAGCTTTGGTTTTTGCCAAAGTATATGTTGAGGCCTGCTGTGAGATTGTGGAGAGATATGTGGAAGCTTACAAAGCGGACGGCTCGGGCAGTGAGCCCAAAAGCACACTTCAAGAGCCACCTGTAGATGCGGTTGGAGATTCAAGCCTCATGCTCGGGTGACGAAAGCATGATGGAATGAAATGGCGACGCAGAGGTCAGCCCAGTTGGCTCTATCTTGGGCAGCGGGGTGTTCGCGCGAGTGATGTTGCACGTTGAAGAAGGTGCGCACTATGCCGTGGAGAGCATCCCTCACAGCATTTGGAAAGTTCATCGGGCTCTTGAAGCAGAACGCAAAGCGCTGCAGATGAGGGGGTGGTTTTTCGGAGAACTGATGAGGCAAACGAGACAGTCTTCATCATATTCGAGGTGCTGGCAGACCTCGTAGCAACGTACAGTGCAGAGTGCATTTGGGGCATCGAGCCACATGTAAGATTGCATGTTGTCTGCATTTGCGAAGCCTTGCACTTCATCCATTCCACAGGCATCTGGCACAGAGATCTGAAACCCCCCAAATTTGCTACTGGCTTCGAGCGGCATGTGCAAACTTGCAGACTTTGGGTCAGCCAGAGTGGACAATGGCCACGTTAGCCACGGCAACCGGCGCAGACCTTTACCGCACGCGCCAAAGTTTCTTGCAACACAGTTTTCTGAGCCTTGGCGAGAACTTCTTGAAAGTCATGTCAGCGCCATCCACAGCGCCATGTTCGCGAACCCCATTTTGTCAGTTGGACAGTTCCTTGCGCGCCTTCATCAATCCTTCACCTTGAAGCATCAGATTTTCGAAAACATGTCGCTAGAACAGCTGTACTAAACTACTTCCACGAGTTGTTCCCTGCAACCCGTTTTGATCTTCAGGGGCTTTCAGCTTCAGGTGAAGAACTTGTAGCCAGACCTGCTACGCAAACGTAGCGGTCACAAACTTAGCTCACAAACAAGCCCAGCACTCCAAAACCCACTCAAGCCGTCAAGCCCGAAGCGGTAATATCCCCATGCTCGAAACGTCTGAAGTCCCTAATCTGGGTCAAAACCACTGGCCCCGTAATCGTGAAGCACCCATATACACAGCATCTACCCTACTTGTATGGTTATAGGTCCCTATGCACCCCTTGAAAGGCCAGGGGCCCATATAAAGGCGCATACGCCCAAGCGGAGATACTCATGATGCGCCCCCTGCTTCATGCTTGTGTTACTTGTGCTTAAGGGAGAGAGCGAATGTAGGTAATGATGGAGAGAGAGGCATAGAATGTATGACAGGCATTGACTCTCACTTAAGCACCATAAAGTTTTCTGCCGCCCTGAACCGAAAAACTTATACCCTACTGTATAGATGGTCGGGCAGCCTTCAGCGCTGTTGCTGTAGGCCCCTGGACAAGACCTTTGCTGATCACCTTCAACCATGCCTGAAAGGATTTACCGAGATTCTGCTCCGCTGCCAGGGGAACATGCCTACATATATATGTATATAATTTCTGCATACACATGTATTTGCATATATGGACATGTGCGTGCGTGTACAGAGAGGTACACTGGTGTAGCAGGATTGCACAAAGTTTTAGTACAATATTACCAAGACAGTCGGTGAGCATTTATCAAAAATGAGGGTGCCTGAAGGACTTCTCCGGGGGTCGGTGTTTAGAGTTTAGGGTTTGGGGCTTAGAGAGTCTTGGAACCAGTCGTTCATGTACCCAATGGGGCTAAGGTCCCAAAGGTTCCAACGGGGACGGATTTTCGGGCTTGTTGTTTTGCTTTAAGCTTAAAGACCCTTTCCCTTGCCCACCCTGCCCTCCAGACACATAGAATCAAAGGTTGTAATGTGGGATTCCACAACTATACGCCAAGTTGATGTTAATATACAATCCATGTAGAAACCAAAGGAAACCTTGGGTTTACTATATGGTGTTAGAGTTCAGTTTTCGTAGCTGTCCCGGAGAAGGCTCTCAAAACATGCTGGCCCAACCCAAGAGTCCATGCGCAAGTATTTTGACTGAAAGTTCACGGCTGCAAGGTGACCCCCGGCCTGCAAGAATCTAAGCTATGAGCTGAATTAGTTGCTAACTGCTAAATCAGGGTGATAGAGTTGAGTTCAAAAGTCAGGGATTCCGGTTGATAGTCTCCCATATGCGTTATACGGGGGTTTTGGAATAATATACGCAACGCATGCCAGAGCCATCTTTTCTCTATTTAAGGGGGATTACGCTCCTGGGGAAGTTGAACCCTAAACCGGCAAGTCTTGAAGCTAGAATCCGGAGAGACGATAACTTCAGTTCAGCTGCGCAGCCCAAACGCAGGAGCATCAACCACGGTTTAGTGCTTAGGGTTTAGGGTGGGTGTTTCTCAGCTCTTGAACAGGATCCCCGTAATCCCCTTCTGACCCAGCCCATACCCTACCCTAGATCCGTTTCAATTATGAGGATAAGAAAAACCCAACACCCCCCTACACCCACGCCTACAAACCCATTGCCTACATCCCTTTCAAAGGATTATGGGAAATAAAAGAGCCAAGACCCCAACACATTGCTTTACACCCCTTCCACAAGATATCGGGCACCCGCGTCTTGACAGACCTAAATTTAAAAGCCACATCAGCAAAGAGCTTCGTGCGCTTTTAACCGGGCGCATGCCTCCAAGCCTCTCACCCTTGTGAGAAAGTCGATGCAAAAAAAGTTCAGCGTTTAGGGTTTGGGCTTTAGGCTCAGGGTTGAGGCTCGTTTTTCCAAATGTCTGTTTTTATGGCGCGTGGTGTTTCCATCGGTCATAGGAGGGATATACAGTATGGGGAGTAGACTCGTGCCAGAGCGTTTTTGATTTGAGAAAAATGGCACGCCCCACCAGAACGATAACGTCAATATTAAGCCGGTAACTTTGAAAACAAAAAGCACACGCACTAACCAACTTTTCTACTTCCATTGGCCCAAACAACAATGAAACAGCTATAACGCCAAATAGTGTTTTCCAAGCCTAAGCCCTAGACCCTACACACAATGTCCTTGTGGCCTGCGTGTTTACTACTTGAGCCATGGTCTAACTCCCAGAAAGGGGGCTATATAAAGAACTATATATGGGACTATTGATATTAGGAGTTAAAACTATGGTTATTTGGTTATGTGTGCCCCTCGGGTATTTGAGAACCCTGAAGGAATTAGGGTCCTCGCATCGCTAACGTAAAGTGCAAGCATGCCTCAAACTCAAAAAGTTGTTGCCCTAAGCCGTATACCCTAAGCCCTAAACCGCAAACCCTAATCCGTAAACCCTAAGCCCTGAACCCCATATAACCCCTAGATAACCCTATATAATCCCTATAATTCCCTTTAAAGGTACCCCTAAGCCCTCAACCCCTAACCCCTAAACCCCTAAACCCTAAAATCCGAAACCGCTAGGCTCCTAGGCTGCTGCCGTCCCGAACATCGCGGTACTCAAAGAACCCGAAGATGTATTCTTACCTTTCCCTAGAAGCCCAGTTACCTATATATTGGGTTCCTGTCCTTAAGTCCCTATTTACATTTATATTATCCATAACCCAATGACCTACTATATGGGTACCTGGGCTTCTAGGGTTTGGTTAGCTACGAAGGAAGGAATGAATCTTTATAGTAGGCTTTGTATAACTCATTATCGTAGTTCCCATTTCCTTTTCCATTCCCTCATTCCCAGCTAACGAAAGGCCAGCATTCAAAGAACCTCTGCGGAACTGTCGCAGCCCTATGACAAATCCCGTTTCCTGGAAGTTTGTCCTTGAAAGTTATTTTCAGTTCTGTAGTCTGTGATTTGAAGATCAGCCAAAACCATGGTTTCTGCAAGCGTGCCAGGAACTTCGACTTGTGACCCCGGCACATGTACAAGGTCCAAAGGACCCTACTCTCTTCACAAGGCCTCACGATACGATCGTGAGACCCCCCCACCCCAACGAATGTTAATCCCATAGTTTGGAAGCTTATGATATCTGAGCGTCATCTAGATCTTGTCATAGTCCTTCTGGGTTCCTTGTTGTGCTCATCCTTGCGTGGGCAACGTTCTTTGAACGTGAGAGAAATTAAGCAGACGGTTTTTCTTCTTCTACCCATCTAGGGGAAGCTGGCGATGGCATTGGATATCAGCTCTTGCTGAGTGTCGAAAACAAAGGGCTTGAATCAACGACTTTCTACTGGGCATGATGTAGCTGCTTTGGGAAACCGAAGTGTGGCAATGAGTTATTCTGATTCGTACTTACTGGTGGTTAGTAGCGTAATCCCTACATAACCCTACAAAAAGTCTTCTCTTATTCCCCACTAACCCCAGTAAATCGTATTTCTTGTCCTAGTCCTTTCATAGACTAAGGCTGCTAGTCCTAAACTGTGCAAAACTCATTTTCCCTGGAACCTCATTTGACTTCCGTCTAACTAAAGGGCACTAGTCACATCCCCCAATATTAAAACCCGCCTCCCCCTACTAGTAGATTTTCTCATTGTGGTATATAAAATACATTGGGGAAGTTGGGGTGGGGGTTTTAATGCTAGGGGAAGGGGGCTAGTCTTTCTACTGCCCTGTTCGGGGTTCCATGTCAGTCGGGGGAGTGTGCCAGCCTGCCACAGTGTATTAGGACTGTTGCAATTATAGATATTACTGTGTTGTTTTGGTTTGAATTATTATTCCTGGTATTATTATTGTTATTGTTGTTATTATGGTGTTATTGTTATCGTTATCGTTATTATTACTATAGTGCAGCGGCCGCGTGAGTTGGAAGGTCTGCTGCAGGACAGCAAGAGACTGAAGCTCACTCTTGTCGGTTTTGTTTATTTTGGCCCAAGAAGAGAAGACCCAGCCACAAAGAAGTGGCGCTAGAAGCAATGAATCCAATGGATTCCATGAGAGGCCCACCGCTCGCCACCATGAGCTCCACTGGCGGGCCATGTGGCCCTATGAACTCCATGGGCCGCGGGCCATACAGCACCATGGGACCTATGGGTTCTATGGGGCCTGGGCCAATGAATTCGATGGGGCCTGGCCCCATGAACTCTATGGGAATGGGAGCCATGAATCCCATCATGGGACCTGGACCCATGAACTCTATGGGACCTGGTCCGATGAACTCCATGGGACCCGGGCCCATGAACTCCATGGGGCCCGGGCCCATGAACTCAATGGGGCCTGGGCCCATGAACTCAATGGGGCCTGGGCCCATGGGTTCTATGGCACCCAATTCACCATTCAGCTCAGTACGAGGGCCGCCCATGACCATGGTGCCTGCGCCTCCGATGCCGCCGCCGGCTGTACCACCAGTGCCCCAGCAAGCAAGAGATTTCTAGAAGGCTTTAGTACTTTCATACTGAGAAATCAGGAAATTGAATTGATTAAGGGCCCGTCCACAGAGACCCGATGGGGAAGCAATTTCAGTTGGCTGCGGATGCAGATTGCATGGTTTACTTTTTCCTTCATGTCCTGTCCAGTATGGAGCCTTTTGCTTTTTCTGGGTAGCATAGACTAATAGAACTCATTAGAAACCAAAGGGCTAAGCTTGGAATACTCTCGACACTGGACGCTTTGTGTGTCTAGAAGCCC
Source organism: Symbiodinium pilosum (assembly GCA_905231905.1). NCBI lineage: Eukaryota > Dinophyceae > Suessiales > Symbiodiniaceae > Symbiodinium > Symbiodinium pilosum. The sequence goes on from CAJNIZ010015369.1 coordinate 25,063, forward strand.
GAATGGTCACCAAAATGGCATTTTCATACTTCAATACCTATTGTATAGTCTACCCCGAACTTGCGTTCTAGTCAAAACAGCCCCGTAGTTTACAAGCCCTCTAAATATACCCTGATATGAACCAGCTTGCGGGGGGTTTGTGACCCCTTTAGAACCCAGTGTAAAATCTTAATCGCCAAAGCCTAAATCGGGAGATCTCAAAAGCCTAAGTAATCCCCCAAAAGCCCTGGATCCGAATCCCTAAGCTAAACCCCACGTCTTTAAACATAATTATTGGGAGGACCAGGGGACTTTGTAACTGCTTGATATATGGGCTTTTAGCCCTTACATGCAACTAGGGACGGCTTATGACCCATCTGCTCATGGCTTCTAAGTCCCGTGAAGCTCCAAATAGCCTAGCTCCCTACACCCTAGCTGAGGCCGCTTCCCGGCAGCCTGTGAGCCCGGAGCAGTATGCCGTGGTGCAGAAGGAGCTGAATGAATGCTATCCGGCTTTCAAAGAGAAAATGCTTGGACGTTTGGGGAGGGAGTTCCGGAATGGTTTTCAGTTTTCATTTTTGCTGCTTACTCGAAACTCCTGATAAACAGCTTGTGTTCAAGGCAGGGTCAGTTTGGGGAAGTGATAACATTCTAAACCCCCTCCCCCCCAAAAAAATCATACGTGTATATATAATACAGTAGTTGTAAAGCCTACATTACCCCTATATCTCCCTGGAGGATATACCTGGGTTGATGTTTTAGAGTACAGTTTGAGATTTGCACGGCCGGCTTCGCCATCTGCTTTTGCTGCCTTCAGTGCTCGGTTGCCAGACACCCAAGGTTTAGGGTTATAGTCCCCCTTAAGTAGATAGAATATGGGGTATATGGGGATCTTATTATAATATACCCATAGCCATATTCTATCTACTTAAGGGGGACTATGAGGGCTCAGGGTTTAGGGTCTTAAACCTTCCAGGCGTCGTCGATGCAAGCCAGTTGCAAAAGGGTCAGGTTTAAAAAATCTTAAGCCCAACCTGGCATTGGAAGCCTAAGGAATAAAGCTGTAAGCGATTAACCCCAAAGCCCACCCAAAGGGTCCATGTAGCTATATAAGCGTGTATTCCTGGCCCTAGAATACTGACATGGGAACCCACTTTGGGCCTTAAGTATGTACTTTAGACCTACAAGGACCCTTAAAAAAAAAACACCTACCTAACAATTATTGCATGCCAATTTGAATATTGAGTATAAGGGGGAGACATGATTACTGGACGCCCATTCCTCCTGCCCACAACATTTGGTAGTTTCCCAAAATAAAGCGACCCCATCTAGACCCCAACATGCTATAACCTTTATTATGGGGACACCCAAACGGTACCCTAATTTTGGAAAACCCTACACCCTAAACCCTATATACCCCTATATATCCCCTACAAACCCCTTTAAAGGGTACCCCTAAACCCCTAAACCCTAAACCCCATATAACCCCTAGATAACCGTATATGATCCCTATAACCCCCTTTAAAGGTACCCCAAAATTTCTCAAGGCCTAGATGCGGCATTGGTGAAGCGAAAGGAGCTCCTTCAAAGCCGCGCGGCAGCTGACGGCGCATCGGTGTTTGGGGGTTGCAGGGTTTCATCTGGGTTTAGGGTTTTGAGTTTAGGATATAGGGTTTACAGAGTTTTGGGATTTAGGGTTTAGGGTTTTGAGTTTAGGATTTAGGGTTTACAGAGTTTTGGGATTTAGGGTCTAGGGTTTTGAGTTTAGGATTTAGGGTTTATAGAGTTTTGGATTTGGGTTTAGGGTTTTTGAGCTTAGGATGTAGGGTTTAAGGTTTTGGATTTGAGGCTGCAATGTTTGTGGTAGGGCATGGGGCACTTTTCAAGAAACCCCCCAACCCTAAACCCTAAACCCATGTTGAGGCAGTGACGATGAGGAGTACCTAGGAAACCTTAGGATGGCCACGGGATTTGTCGTCCGTTCATACCAATGTTCAACATCCCCTCACCCCTAGTATGAACTATGTCTCCCAATATACAAGGTCGTTTATGAGGAGGATCTAAGATTAGGAGTGGGGGCGGGAATAGTAGTATGCAGAGAAAATGGTGAATCTCTGAGGCCTGGATGAGATCACCAACTCCAGAGGAGAAGCGCTCCCGGGTGAAGCACAGGCGATGGTGTCCAGGTATCCTGGCGCAGCCAAAGAAAGGGCTTGCTGAGGCTTCTATAGGAGGGATTTAGGGGTATAGTATAGAGGCATGTATAGGAAGAAAGAAATATGCTCTGCAAGGTCTTAGGGTTTGGGCTTTGGGGTCTTTAGTGTCAATCACTTCGCACTCACAGGGAAGCGCGATGTAAGCCATTTTCTTGCCCACAGCGCCTCGCGTGATGACCTTTTAAAGTTAAAGCACCATATAGACGTGTGCATATATACATATATATATATATATTTCTTAATGTACATACTCGGTGCCACGTTATAATGCGAGCCCCAAGTGGGGGCCCTAGTTTTGGCAACCTGCCACCTAAACCTTATATATCCTAAGCCTACACCCTAGACCCCTAAACCCTCAAACCCTGGATACCTAAACCCTAGACCCTAAACCGTAAACCCTAACCCTTAAACCCTAGACCCCTAAACCCTTAAACCCTAGCTACCTAAACCCTAGACTTGCAAAGCTCTGGACAGCACGCCACGAGGTACGACCAGCCTTTGTCGAAAGCAGCGGTTCACAACCTTGCACGGGGGCCAAGTCTAACCTCGGTTCGAGCAGGGTATTTAGGATTTAGGGCTTAGGGTTTTTGGGATTTAGTGTTTGAGGATTAGGGTTTAGGGTATTTAGGATTCAGGGTTTAGGGTATTTAGGATGTAGGGTTTAGG
>CAJNIZ010015369.1:28023-38733 GCA_905231905.1 Symbiodinium pilosum
TAGTGTTTGAGGTTCAGGGTGTAGGGTGCTCTGTATACACTGCTTTGGTGTCCTTACCTTTGTTTTAAGGGTTCTGGATTTCTCTGGGTAGTCTTTGGGGCTTGGGGCTCAGAGTACTTTTGGGTTTTAGGATTCGGGACATCCATGTAGGGCCTACAGGTTTCAGGGGCTTGGGGTCTAGGATGCAAGGTTTCGTTAGGTTCAGGTGTTTGGGCTTAGGGCTCGTTGTCTGTGGAGGATGCTTTTCTTGTTGGTTTTCATGTCTTCAGCTCATTGTGAGGGCGCCTGTGTACCCACCCCCCCCTAAACCCTAACCCCTAAACCCCTAAACCTTACAGGCCCCCTTAGGTAGATAGAATATGGGGTTTAGGGTTTAGGGATTAGAGCTTAGGGTTTAGGGATATAGTCCCCCTTACGTAGATAGAATATGGGTATATGGGGATCTTATTAAAACGTACCCAAAGCCATATTCTATCTGCTTAAGGGGGACTGTAGTCCTATGCCAAACACCCCCCAAATTCCCCAAGCCCTAAATAAACCCTCAGCCCCAGGACAACAACCCTTGTAGAAGTTTGGTCTTCAGCACATGCACTTCCCTGTTCGAGCATTAAGTGAGGCCTCTACGAGCCGATCACACGCCCTCTTAGTTGTGCAAACAAATTGTTTCCTGTTGTTTAGGTTTAGGGTACAATCTTCTCATGAGAGATCCCACAAACTAACATTGAAGGTTTCCACAAATAAGGGTTGCTTAGAACTTGCCAGAATGAGGACTACAGAATTTAGGGTGCCACGTAGAGGCAGGACCCCAAAACCCTGAAAAAGCATGATGAACCTACACCTACACCCTTTTTGGTAACGGCTGTGCAGGACCGGGTCGACTGGCGGGTCCCTCGGTTGATGCCCCTCGGCTAACGAATTTGGCCTTGGGGTCTTCGGGCAACTTGGGTTGAGGGTTTAGGGTTTTGTTGTGAGTCTTTCCATGGTTACAATTACAACTTGACTTTTGTGGCTCCTCTTTTGGTTACCTATGACTGTTACAAGGGGGGCTAAAAATCAATCAGGGATAAGTACCCCAAAAATAGGCCCCGAATGTTTCGAGACCACCCCTCCATTTTGTGGAGGATATAACTTGACGAGATCGGTTCGCACTAGCCGCGCGTGAAAAACAAGTGTCCACCCAAAGATCATTTTGCACTCCGTTCCTCTTGTATTAGAGATTTAGCACGCAAAAACGGTTCTAATTTATTTACGGCATTTGAAAAAACGATCTCTGCACTCACCATTCTCAGAAGGGCCCCTGCGTCCCTTCCAAAGCACAGCTCGGGTTCTACAGACCAGGGTTTGGGGTGTGGCTTAGGGTCCATGAACCTTTGCATAGATACCTACGGGCTCCTACGTAGTTCCTTTTTGGCTCTGTTAAACCTTAAACTCAAGAGATTATAACATACCCTGAACCCTGAGTCCTAAACCCAAAAGGAAGTACATAGGAGGGTCTGGGTATTCTTTGCTTACGTCAGGAAACCTCGATCACAAGTAGGATCCTGGGATCCTACAGCTTAGGGTTCAGGGCTTACGGTTTAGGATTTAGGCTTTTGGTGGAAGGGAAGATGTGTGCACAGGGAGAACTTGAAGCAACCTGTGCCGAGGCATGTAACTAGTGTGGTAGCCTTTTTTCTTGTTCTGCTTTCAGCTGCAGCAATCCAACCTGCCCGAGAAGTTGCATAAGCACTTACACGGAACCTTTAGGAGGCCGCAAATCCTGTACTCTCAAGGAATCCCTACACCCTAAACCCTAAACAGAGGACCCCCAAACCCTAAACGGTCCCATCCTGGCAGGTACTGCCTTGATCCAAAGTACAACACAGCCCTTGATCCGGCAATTGCTTTTGAAGTGCAGCGGCTTGGGCAACAATCAATATCCGGCGGCTAATTTCAGGGGGCTGATCACTTTGCGGCTTTTTTGCTATACACCACCTTCCAATACCTCACCTTTTTTGAGTTTTCTGATAATGAGCAAGCTGAAGAAATGGAACAGAACTCATTAGGTTATGTCATTTATATAGGAGCTGCCATACAGCATACAGGAATCCATTATTCCACTCCCTCCGAACCACCAGTAAGTTCTGGTGGCAGGAGGAATCTTGTCAGTGGCAGTTGCGTGGGTGCAGTTTAAATCGAAGCTGTAGTGTTGAAAGAGTGCTAGCCCGATTAAAGTGTTTGCCCGAGCACTTTCGAGTATGGTCTTATTAGAGTCCATATAAAACTATGGCAAGATATGCTCCGCAAACCCCGTTTTGATTAAATGAGCCGCTGCGTGACCCCCTCCAGTCCAGGATTTTGAGACTTGCGCAGGCTCGCCGTACGGTCAAGGCTTTGAGACCCGCCCGCTGAGGGTAGCCCTCTGATGGTGTAGAAGCAACTCGCAAGAGTAGGAATGGTGATATTATATGAGTAATCGCATTTGCAATGCCAATAGTTTGGCCACCCTGTGCAGTTTCTTCAGCGCCATACAAACGGCGATGTATCAGATCTTTCTTTTAGAGTACTATCCAACTGTTGCAGAGTGGGGGCAGTAACCAAGTAATAATGAGAGAGTTGTAGTAGTACCCTGAATATGTCAGCTTCCAAAACGGCCCGTGGCAAAAGGTACTGTTGTCCTTACATAAGATATAGTCTAAACTCCTTAAAGGCAGGTTATATCGGCGATCATATCGGGGAGAAACATGGGTATGCTAGGAGTTGAGGCTATAGCTTACATAAACGCACTCTGCATTCCTAGTGCAAGGTTTACTAGAGAGAGTTGGAAAACCCGACGGAAATATGGATAGGGGGGCTGTGATAGTGGGCCACACAAGATTTATAAGGGTTAAAGGAATTATTGTGCAACATCAGAGGGTTCTGGCGGCCCCAGTCCTTCGAAGAAACCTGTAACAGTCATATGATAGTGAACGAGATAGTGAATGGGTCCTTCTTTTGCGGATTGGGGTAACCCAAATCCTCTTATTCAAGTAAGAGTTTTGCCATGATCATGTCGCTGAATGATTGAGATTTTTGGAGTTGTCACATGGCTTACAGGGGTTATACATAAACTCATCAGAACTTATAGGGTTCTCCCCACTTGTTGACACTACTTGGAGTCTCAGAGGAATTCTTATCAGCACCCTACCTCCCCTACAATTGTTATAAGTCAGGTATTGTAAGTACGAGTTCTGCATAACTGGGTTAAGATTGCTTTGAATGTGTGTGGATCCAGCGTGAAAATCTTGAGGCCAGGGAGCCTGGGAAATTTCGCTTCCTGCAACAGGGGTCCTTCTGATACAATTCCTCTATTCACACTGGTTTTGTATCTACCAACCTACTGCTAACCCTAAACCCTAAACCCTGCATGCGCACGGCATAGAGAAGCCAGAAACTTCAAGTGCTGCTGCCGGGCTAAGGCAAAAGAAATCAGAAGACGGCCGCTTGGAATAAAGAGCATGCTTAGTTTGCTCATTTTCCTCGAGATGTCAACCTCCCTCTGCTATCAAGAAATGGCCTCAAGTCCCACCATGGTTTAGGCTCAAGGGTTGAGGGTTTAGGGCTTGACATGTTGATAGATGCGCAACCCTTTTTTTTCAAATGTGTCCTGGGCCCTGACACTGCTTTCTGTCTAGGGAACCTCTTTGTTGACTTTTTCCTGACATGGACCATGGGCTATGGATAGAGTTCCTTCTACGCACTGCTCGCGGAAGTTCCAAAATCTCCTGCTTGAAGAGGGGGTACATAGGGGAGGGGCCTGTAGTGTGCGTGCAGAGGCCGTGGAATTCCTTAAAGAAGGAGACACTGGCCAGCTTCGCTGGAGAGGGTGGAAACGCGGGTGCCAGCATGAGCGCCAACAACACTAATCCGGCAGCAGTTTTGCAAATGAACCACTGCCCTATACTTCTTTAGTCATTGATGCTAACTGATCGTTCTATCCCTACCCTTGGATCTGGGAGTGCTTCGAAACTATGACTACAGAGTCCTTCGTACGGACCGCATACTCGATTTGCAATCCCCACATATCCTTCATTATAGGATCCCTAGACACATCAAAAGTGCGTACCATGTTGACGGCCCATGCTGGATGTTTGAAATGGTGGCCGTCTGCAGACCTAATTAGACCTCCCTTAAACACGGTCTCAGGTTTACTCTTTAAGTACCTCCCACATGTCGATAATGATGGTCTCCAACCCCACAACAGGGGGTAACGTATGATGTATAGAGTATGCCGGGTATTTCTCACCCACAAATAGGGGGATCATGTTTAACGTATAGAGTATGCCGGACATTATGACTGCGCATCAATGCGGGAGGTCGAGGTCGTCTTTGGAACCTCGGCTTTAGGATTTAGGCTTTCAGGGTTTAGGGTTTGGAGTTTTGGCATATTGGCGGAGACCCCTGCCCTGCGGCATGGCAAGTTGCGCTATCAGGACAGATGCTGCAGAAGCAGCTATCCAGTGAAGTCACCGCGCACTGGGCTGACACTTGGCTGTCTAGGGTTTGAGGAACTCTGCAAAGTAGCTGCCATGGAGTAAACAGCTGAGGACAGCAGACTGATCAACAGCTAGCCTACTGGATTTATGTGGCGTGGTTTACGGCAATTGCAATATGCAAGCCGAAGACTTGGAGCATCAGTACATGTCCCATGACCCAAGATATGAAGAAGACAAAGCACCAGCATAAATCAGCTTAGTTCCCTGTTCCAACGGCTTGGCTTCTACTGTAGGCGAGGAGCCGTCTGAGAGAAAGACCACATCATCAAAATCTCCCTGGTGATTGGTAGGGATGGATTTCGGTGGTAGTGACTATACTATACAATCCCGTCCCCATGATGCATTCTTCCATTCCCTATCCCTCAAACCTTAATCCTTGACCCTGAATCCTAAACCTTAAATCCTAGACCCTAAATCCTAAACCCTGAACCGAGCTCCAGCGAGCTCGACCCCTGCCATCCTTCACCCTGATTGCCTGGACCCTGACGTCCAGATGCCCATTACTGCAGGACAGTTTGTAAAAACGTCCTCATCCTGTACGGTTTGTGGTTTAGAATTTAGGGTTTAGGGTTTAGGGTCGGTCCAACACCTGATCGTCAGGTACTGTTTCAAGAGCCCCCCCTGTGGGCAATGTTTTTTTGTCGTATTGGCAGGGTTGGGGAAGCAACCTGCAAATTCCGAAAAGCTGGTTGTGTTGTCGAGTTTTGTTGAGATTGCCAGATTGCAATTCCCTAAATTCCTCGGGACTTAACTTGGATCTTAGACCTTTTTCAGTTTGGGATTGCATGTTATTTGTATTATTGGCACCCAAGGGTTAACCCCTAGTAGGGGTCCTAAGGCCACCGAGTAAAATGGTAAGCCTTTCGACCAAATTCCTAAAGCCTATACACCCGAGAAAGCCGAGTCACGAGAAAGCTGAGGAAGTTGTAATCTACCCTGCACCCTAAACCGGAATAGTAGTTTCCATTACCCTAAACCCTAAACACTAAATTGTAGTTTCCATTACCCTAAACTTTAAACCCTAAATCGTGGTTTCTATTTTATTTTTATTATTCCAAAATATAACCCCTATAAACCCCTAAACCCTAAACAGTAGTTTCCATTATAGGTTTCCATTATACCAAGATTATCCCTGCCAATATAACCCTAATATTACAGAAGCTAAGGAGAAGATGCGAGATGTCGGACTCTCCCTGCCTGTGCAGGCGCGGTTTAGGGTTTAGAGGTGTGTCTGATTGAGGACCAGATGGAAACGAGAGTGGAAATAGGGATTCTGTGGTGTCTCATGGGGATTCGAGCTTCTAAAAATCAAGGCCCAGTTTTGAGAGTCCCTGCAACCAGGATTACAAGGTCTAGGGATTTGTATGGCCCGCGCGTTAAACGAAATCTCCATGTATGGTGGTCTGTTGCAAGCTGTAGTCTCAGGAATTATTCTATATTATGTGTTATTATCATATAACTTTCACCCTAAGGAAATATTAGCATATAGCATGTTCATTATAGGTTTAAGGTAAAGGGGGCTACAGGCAAAGGGTTCGGGGTTTGGAGCGGAGTTAGGGCTTGAATGAGGCCTGGCTGGATAGAAATAGAGATCTTCCACAGAAAGCAAAGGGATTAGGGTTTAGGTATCAGGGATTAGGAGTAGGGATTAGGAGCCTCCAGGGTTTAGGGTTCGGCATGTCTGATTCATGCGGGCCCCTGGCTTCTTCGGGTAAGAGTGGGGCAGGGGAAGTCGGTGACTGTATGAGGCTTCACCAGCGGCAAGGGCCCTAAACACTAAACCTTAGATAAACCATAGTCTAGACTCCCTTAGGAGGGTTATATAGCGGATTATATAGGGTTTAATGCAGTGCAGAGTTTCAGTCAGGCAGGTAGTTGAAGCAACAGCGCACTAGGCACCGTTTTGAGAAACTCTATACATAGACCCACGATAAGCGTCTTTTCTATCAAAAGCATGAGCATAAAGGCCGTTATCATTTTCCTTCCTAGTTCTTAGAGGATGAGGGAATATACCCCATATACCCTAAACCCTACGCCCCCTTACGAAGAACGAGTAAGATCATAGCATGTCTTCAGGAGCGAAGGATGGTAGGAGGCGTGCCTTTTGTGGAAGCCTGCCCGACGCCTGACTGCAAGCCAAACAGGGCTAGAGGTTAGGGTTTGAGGTTGGGGGGTGTAAAGTTAAGGGTTATTTGAGGGTTGAGGATTTAGGGTGGTGGGCTGGGGGCTAGGCAGCTCAGACTTCACATTGCAAAAGTGTTTTTTCTAGGGCTTCTGAAGGGGATCACTACATGTACAATTCAATCTGAAAGTCTAGATGCCAAACTTCCTCGGGGCCCCCTGAACCCCAAACCCTAAACACTGCAGGGCATAGGGTAAGCCTATGGTAGTGTCTTCCAATTCCGTAAGATTTCAAACCCTGCACTGGGCTGGCCTTTGGGATATGTACCTTCCGTTATTGAGGTTTGGGGTTTTGTAAGGACCCAATATCCTAATATTTTTCAATCGACTCCAAAGGCCAACCGCGCTCATCTATCCAGTCAGCTCTGTAGCTGAGGTCATACCACGCCTCAGAGGACGTATGGGGCCGTACCTTGGCAGCGGGGTGTGCTGCAGTGAAAAAACCTGTATAGCTTACTGATAACTTACTGAGGGTTAGTAGGGAATAATGGAATATATTCCATAGGGGTGATACGGGGATTGTATTCCCTTATCCCCTAGTAACCCCCAGTAAGATAAGAATCAACATTCTGCCCCAAAATCCTTGTCTAATTAAACAGCCCCCCCCCCTTCCCACACCCACACACCCACACACCATGGATTCAGGTTTTCAGAGCAACACGGGATCCATTTGTACATATTCGGGGGTATGAGATGCTTGTTGAAGCTGCAAACCGTACCTTTTGCTCTTCCTGACATCTCGACGTCTTGCTCTCAGGGCCTTTCACCCACGCCTCCATGCATTCCCGTAGAAGTCGCTGTATGTTTATTCGGCTATCACATGTTCCCCTCCCCCCATATCCCAGCTAGAAGCCACCTGGAAGCAAAGAAGAAGCATGATGCCATTATGGTGATGTCACATGGTTTCACTGCTTCTGCTTGTGTTTTGGTGTCGCAGTTCACCCGGCACCCGACCTCCAGCCCAACAAAAGTGTCAGCTGAACTCCTGGGCTCTAAGCCCCCATACGCTCAAGCTGTACACCCTGTGCGTTTCAGCTGAAGCATTTAGCCCTACGAATCCCTCTCAGCTGAAACATTTATCCCTAAACGCTAAACCAGAAAGATCCGGCAGCCAAGCCCTGAACCGAACCACCTTTTGGCGCACAGCTCCCCATTCCGTTCAGCTAAAACTTCAACCCCAAATCCAAGCCGCTTTCAGCGGAAACCTTACTCTAGGCTCCTTTCATTGATCATTTAGGTGGCTTCTGTGCTTGTTAGCTATATGGGTTTTATACAGGCCCCGATAGATCTCTCCAGGAAAACCCGATACGTCCTCCTATAAAAAAAGCACCTTCTTGACTAACCCTTTCAGCTTGGGGAGTTAGCAAGGCCCGCAGTGTCCAATTAAGACAGCCGTACCCCAAGGGGCTTAGGCTTCAGGTTTTACGGTCTAGGGTTCGGAGTTCAGGCTTCAGGGCCTGGGGGTTCAGAGACGAGGTCGAGGTGGTTGATATGGAAAAGTTCCAAGTTTAGTCCATGGCTTTGGAATAGTCAGCGCTTTAAATGTCTATGGTTAAAGGTTCAGCCCCTTTTCGGCTGAAACCACGGGGTACCGATGTCCACTCCTTCCCTTCCCAGCGATAGGCATGAGCAAGAAGCAAAACGCGTACGAGCCCCTTATCTTAAACATGCCCCAGAAATATGTGGTCTCACATATGCATTGCAGGTTGGTGGGTGTTTAATGAGGCGACTGGGCTAGTGAAGATCAAGCAGGTTGATTGGGAGGGCTTGACAAACCCCAACTCCCCCAAACAGGTGCTATTTCGGTCATGCGATAGTTATGGTGTTCTCGTACGGCTGCGTTGTGGATACCAAAATCTTTGTTATTCTGGCAACCACATACTACCAGATCCTTGAGGGGAGGTGGTTCATGGGGGATAGATACCTAATGTAGACCCTTTATTCATAAACCCCTCCCCGTAGTAGGGATTATAGAAGGGATCTAACATTAAGGCCCTTGAAAGGAGGGGGATTGTTAATTAGGGGTCTCCATTAGTAATCCCCGCAGCTCCCAAAGGTTCCTTGTACCTGACCCCTGGGACCCACCCCCCTCCCAGGATCTGATGAACTCGTTGTAATTCTGGTAACAGTTTTAGTCCTGGACCTTATAGTCCCCCTTAAGTAGATAGAATATGGCTTTGGGCATGTTATAATAAGACCCCCATATACCCCATATTCTATCTACTTAATGGTGACTAAACCTTAGACCCTAGAAACCCAACGCCCTAAGCAAAGCATGCAGGCACACTGGACCTCCGGACAATCGACGAGGCCTTGCACGGCGATGTGTCGAAGCCACTTCCGAGACCAGCAACTTGCAGAGCTGGCTTTGGATTTTGGGCTTAGGGTTTGGGGTTTAGGGTTTTTGATCTAAGGCTTAGGGTTGAGGGGCTTTGGGCTTAGGCTTGGCTTTCTGAGTGAGCTATTTGGGGCTTGAGGTTTTAGGTTGTCTGAGTTTAGTTTAAGGTTTAACTTTGTTTCTTCAAGCTTCCGGTTTACTCAGAACTCCCCAAGGCCCGACTTGAGATTCGCCATGTCTTTGTGCACGATTTTCTGGTCCCGTCCAAAGCCTGGAAGCTTAAACTCTGAGGTCAAACCTTCGGGTAACGTTGATGTCTGTGGGTAGTATGCATTCATGCGGCCGCTGGGGTTTAACAGGCGACCCCGCATAGGCTTTAGAGTCTTGCGTCATGGGGTTTGGGTTAGGACTGAAGGCATCAGTTTCGCAGGTTTTGTAGCTCGGAAGTTTGCATACTGAAGAAGCTCGAAAAAGTTCAATCATATTTTGGGCCTAGATTGCTTGCGCAATTCTGTCATAGGACACCTATGTCAAACAGACCTTAAGATGATACTGGCACATCTTGAGGCCCCTGTATTCGTGCGTTCACTGCAAGATTTGGGAGCTGTCGATTTGTAGGAGGCTTGTTGGATGTGTCTATGTCGAAGTCATGTTCGGCCCTGTGCCGCTGAGCACTGGCTGTGGAACCTTGTTCAGGAGACTGCCTGAGCCCGTTGCGAACACAATCCTGTTGCGAAACTGTGTGATGCTACATTTCCTGAAATTCTCAGTGAACGTTGAGGTTTCGCATGAACTTCGGAGGCTCACAAGCACGACGCGTATGCCCAACGCAAAGTGACAAAGATCTCTTTCTCAACCGTTAACGGTTAACGGTTAACCAAAGTCCCTGAACCCTAAAATACACCTTACACCTTGAAACTTGAAAACTATGCGGATACCCTAAGCCCCTTTCTTAGTTCACGTTTACTCCTAGGCTCACCACCCGAAGCACCTACACGGTTTAGGGTTTAGGGGTGTAGGGTTTAGTGTGTTTAGGGCTTGTTCCTGAAACCCAGCCGCCCTGAACTCATGATCCGCCAAACCCTCAACCATCCCTCTCCTTTACCTCCACAAGCAGCCCTTACCCCCTAAATCTCTGAATCCATAAGCCTGTAAACCCTCAACCCTAAACCAGACATGAAACTTGAACTTTAGGCGGACCCCCACACTGCAAATGCGCTCTAAGAGGTATTTGAGGGACCCTAATATAGTCACCATCATCTCTATAATAGTTACTAGTGCTGGGTGGGGGGGTTCGCCCCTGAACCTCTGAATCCTGAAGCCGCAATCCAGCTTGGAGCATTGGACCCCAGAAGTTCTGTACAAGGATCCAAAGAAAGTTAGATTAGCAAGCTCATAAGGTCTATAGTCCCCCTTAAGTAGATGGACTATGGCTTTGGGTATATTAGAATAAGATACCCACATACCCATATTCTATCTACTTAAGGGGGACTATATCCCTAAACCCTAAACCCTAAATAGTAGTTTCCATTTCCTTTTCCATTATCTTAGTATAACCCCATATAACCCTATATAACCCTAAACCCTAAACCTTAGTAAGTGCATGCAAGGCCTCGCTTCAGGGATGCGCAGAAGTTCGTGGATGGTGAGGCCGTATTTGTCATCTCAAGGTCACAG
>CAJNIZ010015369.1:38833-60795 GCA_905231905.1 Symbiodinium pilosum
AACCCCATATAACCCTATATTACCCCATATAACCCATTATAGTAGTTTCCATTTCCTTTATCTAACTAAGGGAGGACTATAAATGCCCATCCTGCTACCTAAGGGGGACTATATCCCTAACCCCTAAACCCTAAACCCCAAACCCTAAACCCTAAACCCTATTTTATCTAGCTAAGGAGGACTATAAATGCCCTTCCTGGTGACCTTGGAAGCCGAGGTACTCTTCCCGGAGGAGTATCAGAACTTCAAGCAGGGCACCTCTTCAGCATTGGAGCTACACTCTAAACTCTCAAAGGGGGTTCTATGGGGCATTATATAGGGGGGCTACGGTAAGGCTTATTAAGGGGGATACTAGGACTTTAGACTATATTTCATGTGCGGTGCATGGAGGGAGTTTAGGGTTTCAGAGCTTTGGGATAACGAGGCTATGGGTCTTGGTCTGTAATTTTCGGTGTAGGATTTGTGAGACCTAGCCTTTGGTTCACTGGTTCTGGGAGACCTTTTCATGGCCACCCAAAGCCCTCACCCTCAACATTACAAGGGCTATATGTTATATAGGTATTCTAGGGGATATATTGGGGGTATATTGGGGATTATAGACTATATTATAATGGGGTATATATTGTGGTTATAGTCCCCCTTAAGTAGATACAAATCCTGTCTTTCCACACCCCAAAACTCAAGGCAAGTACGTCCGTGACGATTGCCCCGTCTCCTGATGCTGAAGCCGCGGCACCCGTGTCACGGTAGCTTCAGAATTCCCCACTGTTGCCAGTCTAGTGCTAGAGCTACCTTAAGCTATAGTCTAAACTCCTAGCCCCCTTGATAACCCCAATAGTAGTCTCCCATTTAATCCCCCATATAATCCTCCTTTGAGGAGTTTAGATTATAGCTCACTTGATTTGAAAAGTCGTAGCGTTCTAGGTTGCATGATCTCAGCTTTCGGGGGGCATGCCAGATTCCTTCGGTATAAGCTGGTTCAGTGATAGAAGCGCTGCCATGTAGCTTCTTTTCCGCTGAGAGCGCTGTCACGACAGACTTGAGCATAATATGCAAACCGTAGGGTCTCAAATGCAGTACTTGTACAGCGCTCAAGGTCAGCAAGTCCGTGTTTAATGATTTCACTTCCTGCTCCCTCAAGGCGCCAAGGGAGGGAGGCGGTAAACTTGATCACAAGTCTGGAGTCTACGCAAACATTGTTTGCACTTAAGCCAGCAGAACTGCAGGAAACTGTTGCGACAGCCACGCTCATTATGAATTCAGGGATTCGTCGCCCCAAGCCCTGAGATAAAAGCCCAAAGTCATAAACCCCAAGCCCTAAACCCAAAGCCCTAAACCCTTAGCCCTAAGCCCAAAGCCCTGAACCCCAAGCGCTAAACCAGCAGTTGACCGCCACTTGCCTGTTCTTTGCCCAACATTAGTCAAAGCTTACTTACGAAACCCAGACTCAGAGCCCTCCTAACCCGGATCTTGGGTTTAGGGTGTAGGGTTTAGGGAATCCTTCGCATTTTCGGGGGTATGGAATTCGTTGTAGTAAGGGGGGAGGGTCCGAAAATCACAGCGCCCTTTTGGGAGGCCCTTCATAAGAAGGCATAATATTGGGGTCCATATCGGAGCCCAGAATGATAGTAATTAGTATACTGAATAGTAATAAGCGCAAGGATTTTCACTGTTACAACTCCTGCTGCCCCTGCTCCTACGCCTACTCCTACTTTCATCTCACCGAGCAATACTTGGACCCCTGGGAAGGATTCGGCTCTTAAGGACAGTTGAGCCCTGAACCAAACAAAAACTCCATGGAAGGGGTGCCTTGAATAACAGGTTTTCCTACATGAGCTATAGTCTAAACTCCTAGTATCCCCCTAATAAGCCTTATTGTAGGAACCCTATATAGTCCCCTATATGACCCCCTTTAAGGAGTTTACACTGCAGCTCACATGCGGGCTTGTATCAAAACAAGAGTCTCATTTTTAGTTCGCCCCGGTGTATACGAGTTGTATCATGGCATGGCCTTCAGGCAGAGAGTTGTCAAGGGCTCAACTGAGCCATAGTAGAAATTCCTTAAAAGGTGTTTATATTGGGGATCATGTAGGAGAGTGTTATGGGGGTTATTCAGGGGGATACTAGGAGTCTAGACTGCCTCAGATTCAGAAGTCAGGGTGCTGGTTTGGCGGTTGGGATGTAGGGACCTTTTGGATCGTCTGAGCATGAACTCTTACCATACCTCCGTACACTTCATTCAAAACAAACCACCATGGCCCACCATGGCCCGTCGTACCTTAATGATGGCGCCCCTAATATCCTAACATGTACTCTGCAGATACATTTTAGGCCTGTAGATTCCCTGATGCCAGGGTTTAGGGTTCAGGGACCTTGAAACGTAGTCAGCTGATTCTTCACCTCCCTTGTGCCCTCGCTTCCAGAACTGAGCTTGCAAAGCAGGAGTCAAAAAGCTGCCAGGGGAGAGCTTTTCAAAAGGGTGTAGGGTTTAGGGTAAAATTTGGGGCCCTTAGGGCCTATTCGGGGATTGTATTTTTTCTGTTGGGAATTACATGGGCGTTGATTTCACAAGCTGCCAAGCGTACATATGCTTCGTTTAGCGACTTATGACATATCCCCTGGTGACCTGCAATGAATATTGCAGAATGTGGAGCTGAAGCCTTAAGGGTCCAAGTACTCAATAGTCATACACTTTCCCCAATCCTGTATTATAACTACTATGAACCAACCATTGAGCACTTGGACCCCTAGACCCTGAACCCCAGACCCCATATGCCTTTGTATACCCCTGTACATCCCTATATACCCCTGTATATCCCCTTTAAGTACTGAATAATTTGGTACATGGACCCTCCAGATACACCGCACCTATGATCATCTTTTGCAAAACATGAGTAAAGGTATTGCAAAGGGCTGTGTGGAGACTACAGGGATTGCGTGCTTTCACGTTGCGTTCCGATTTTGCAGACGTGCCTGTACAACAAGGGTCCCCTACTTTCATTCTGCGTGCCCCCTCCCCCACGTTGCATATTGGAGATACTGGAACCCTAGACCTGTCAAAGGCTCCAAAAAAGCGGAGCCTGCTAACTTCATGTCTTGGACCCCCTAAATGCTCCCGGTATAATGCTTCAGTATTGTATTGAGAAGTATTTAACATCATGCCGGTTGGGGGGTGTTTCACAGTAGGAGCAGAGATTACCCTGCTTACTGCTCTCGCGCAGTATCTACATGCAGTTCAGGGACTGCTTGAATGCTGCCACGGCTCTATTCGATTCAGCGTCCCAGACGTGACACCGCAGTTGCCAAAAGCTTTTCAGATTTGTTTTAGTCCGCAGGTTCCAGGCTCTCTATGCTGAAGAGGCGAGGGATGCTTAGACTTGTTTGCTGCTGTAGCGTGTGGTATAGGCTGTGGGGACTTGGTCCGTACTCATTCATCTGCGGCTGTAAAAAGAGGATGAGAACAACGCTGAGCGCCTCGCAGCGCGGATATCTACACTCTATAGGTGGTACCCTGAACAATAAATGCGTAGCAACCTGCATAAAACCGACTGCATTTTCCCCACGCAGCCACAAAGGGCTCAGCCGGCGCGGGAAACTCTCCTTTGTAGGAGAGCCTGGGCTCAGAAGAAGAACCTTAGCTTGCTATGGCAGTATCAAAGGGGGCTTAGGGGTTAGGGTAAGGTTTCTGGATTTAGGATTTATGGGGTCTTCGGGGGGGGGGCTTAGGGTTTAAGTTTAAGGTAGGGTTTCTGAAGGGGGCCCCAGATAAGGGAACCCCCAGTTAAGGCGTCCCATAGGCTCCCTGAGATTCCATTTAGTGGCAGCGTCTAGGCGTTCGGGGTATTAGATTGCTTACCTGGCATCATAAATTATGAAGGTTGTGCTTCCCCGAAGCTCTAAAGATTTTTTCTTTGGGCTTTAAGGCTCTGGGTGAAACGGGGCTACCCAAAGACGATCCAGTTACTGTAGAAGCCTGTTTAATGGCCAAGTATTAATAAATATGCATCCCAAAAGCAAAGCCGGGTTCCAAGTGTTCAGGCCTCTGCATGAACCAATATCAATTGCAATCCGATTGTAGACTATTATAGGGCTTATTAAGGGGGATACTAGGAGATGAGGTTATAGCTCACATGGTAGGTTGTCAAAATCAGGGTCGCCTTCTGGGTCCCTATTATGATAAAGTTCCCTTTGCTATAAGGTACCCAAGATGGCCAGATTTTCACATGTTAGATAGTTCTTGGAAATCCACCCAAAAAAAAATACATGGAAGCCCATAAGCATGATCCCAAGACTTTGGGATCGAAAGGTGCCCTGGTTGCCATAGAAAGTTGAAACCCCTAAACCCTAAACCCTACATAGCCCCATAATAGTAGTTTCCATTTTCTTTTGCATTATCCCCATATAGCCCCCCAATACAACCCTAATATTACCCCAACTACATGTGAAACTGCAACATTACTTGCACACAGGAGCTGGGGCTTCTCTTGTTTTTGCTGTATGGGTAGTTTAGGGTTTAGGGTTTGGAGGGATATAGGGATAATGGAAAATAACATGGAACCTATTATACGGGTTATATAGAGGCCAACTATTGGTCAAAGTATCCGACACTCCCGGATTTGCTTAATTTCAGGTCTTGAAGTGTAATAAGATAGCCTGAACCCTAAACCCTAAACCCTACGGCCAGATCCCAGGCCATGGATGACCTGCTGCATGGGCTGAGCCTGCTTGGCCCCCGCATCGAGCAGCCGGGAGCCCGGCCTCCCCCAAGCCAGACCGCCTTCCGTTGGCTTCCGGTTGGGCTATAAACCCAAAGGGTCCATGTAGGATGTAGGTATATACTATACACTCAGGGCCGAAAGGGGTTCCCATATCATTGCTCTGAGGCCCAGGTATATATAATAGAGCTCGCTGGACCCTTTGGGACAGGCTTTTCAATCTCGGGCGGCAATGTGGGGGGACAAGATTGTACCTCCTATCTGCCATGTCCTTTGCGAAGCTTCGTCATAACTCCGCAACACCCCAAACCCAACATGACATCAGATTGGTTCTGGACTCCGGCTTCAGGTTCCAGGTGTCGGGTTTAAGGGTTCTAGGTGTTGCTTAGGCTCGTACTGTGGAAAGGCGATGCGACGTGAAATGTTGGTTTCTAATTTGTTTCTACATATTCTGAAAAGATTAGCCTTGCATGGAGACATGCTTTTCTTGCGCAAATGAGGTGGTTTTGATCTTGACTTGGAGATTGAAGGGCTTAGCAGATATATGAGTCCCCATTCATGCAGCACGGAGTCCCCTCAGCAAGAAGCTCTAAAGCCTGGACAGGGAATTAAGGTTCACTGAGTGAGCTAGAAGCATCCCTATTCAACCCCCCATGCAACAGTCCCTATATTCACTCCCCCCTCTTCCCCCATTGAAGCTCTAACGACTTAAGGCTTCGCAGAAGTTTACGCGCTAGACCGTAGACCGCTTCCAGCTGGCACGCGGGCCTGCAGGGGGTTGCTAACAGTTCCTAGTTATGGAAAGAGCCATACATACCCATATGCCCACAAGAAGCTGGCAAAACAGGCGCCAGATATTTCCGCCGAAAAGAGCCATGCTGGTTCCGCAGGGGCTTAGGGTTTTCGAGATCGGCACTGGGCAGACCGTGCTCTAACATACTCTCACGAAAGGTTTCAGGGATTTAGCGCTGCGGTCCCTGCATGGTGTTTACGTGCTGAGGATGTCAGCTCAGCTCGAGAAAGTTTCGCAGGAGGCTTGTGCTGCACTTCATGGCCCTGAGGATCTGTTGGGGAGGTTCACCCCCCTTTCAGCCTGATTATAAGGGATTATGCACGGATATCTAGGGTTCGGTGCAATTATAAGCCAATGATAGGTTTACATATCAGTAATACAAGCCCCCGAAGCCCTCCAAGCAGGTTATGAGTACCGGCTCACTAGGCTAGAATTATCCTGCACATCCAAGTAGAATTTGAAATGCCAATCAAGAGCCAGATGCGGGTGGACGGAGGACCACCTGGACCTGCAACATACTTGAATGTCTGAGGTGTAAGGTATAAAGAGTGGTGCAAGGTTTTCTTCATGCAAAGTGCTACAATGCCCATATCCTCGTAGGGGATCCAATGTCTAATTCCCTTTAAAGGCATGGGACTGGACTTCCGCTTTGACCTTGAGTTTAGGTGTCTAGGGTGCGTTTGTAATTCCAACAACTTCCCCAATTCATTAGCACTCCCAGCCCCAAGCGATAAGACACAGACTAATAAGCGCCCTCTAGTGACAAATATTCCCCGCGAGTAGGGGGTCGGGGGCTTGATTATGGGGAAAGGATTATATGTGTTATCCCGAATTGTTTTCCTGGAGGCAAAGGCTGCTGCCTTTAAAACTAGCATGCAGCCGCCAACAACAAACTGTGCAAAAAAAACCGCTGCTGCCTTTCCAAAATTCAGGTGCGTTGTTGGGTTGTTCCCTGTTAGTTGCGGGGGTGGCACTATGGCACTCTAAGAAAATGTGGGTTGTCAAGAGGCAACAAAAGGGGGTCTAGAGAATGCCTTAACCCTATCCGCATGTGCTGTGACATATGGACATCTTCATGCAATGGAGAAAAGGCCCGGAGAAAAAGAAGAAACATGACACCGCCACAGAACAAAAAAGCCGCACTGCTGTAGATGGCAGGTTGCTGAGCAGCGAAACCTCCTCGCGTTGAAAGCAGACCAGGCTGATATTGGCCAGCAGGGGCCCAAGCATGACCTGAGTATCACTTCCCATCAAAAGTTAAGGGTTTAAGGTTTATATGTCAAGGGTTTATATATATAGGGCTTACGGAACCCCATGCAGTCTCATTCTAACTGGCAGAAATACATATGGCACCCCTGTCAGGTTCCATGTTAGCCTGGGAGGTTTCAAGGAGTCCAAAACTTGGTCAGGTGGCTCGAGTGGGCAGGGAATACTGACCCTAAGGGTCCATGTACCTAATAATCAGGTACTTGGGACTCGGGTAATAGTACTTATAGTACAGGCTTTGGGAAAGTATATGATTATGAGGTACTTGGACCCTTAGGGTGATATGAAGGCTCCGATTTTCATGCGCGTATCGAACTTCCAAATTCTCACAAGGTCTCAGGGATGAACGTTTACAAGAGCCTATCTCAACCGGCCTGCTTGAGCTGCACCTGTTTTAGGGCTTGTTAGCTTCGAGTCGCAGGCTTTTGAAAGTCTAGCGTCTAAGGAAAGTCAGGAAGTACACAGCCGACTTACAACACCTGAGCCGGGACTCTTCCACTACTTTCTTCTCAGGACAAGGTACCCACTACTCGGGGTCGTATAACCCCAAATCAGGTTACCAGGAGGGTCCTGGAAGATGGAGAGGGACGCCTGAACCCTATAACCTTAATTCCTGGGCCCAACTTAAGATCCTAATTCCTAAGCCCAAATGGTGGGCCAAGCTGAAGCCCTACGACCCATGCTTTTGCAAAGCCCCTACACCCAGAAACCTTAAACTTTAAACTAAACCTCAAAACCCTCATGTCCCCAGACCTCCAAACCACTAAATCCCTGAATCTCTATGACCCAAACCCCCAAACCCTGCACACCCTAAGCCCTAAGCTCTATACCTTGAACCGTACACCCTAAGCCCTATATCCTTAGCAGGATGCGTTCGCAGCTGGGAAGTTTGGGTCATGGCCTGGCGCAAAAGGTCGACCAGTTGGTCCGGACCTCTGATGCTTCAGGGCTGAGGGGTTTGCGGAATTAGGTTTCAAGGAATTAGGGTTAAGGGGTTACGGGAATTAATTTGGGCTCAGAGTTTTGGGGAATTAGCTTATTATAGATTATTTCCCACCGAGGAATATCGACATAGGCTGATATAGCAGGAATATCTAAGGATACTAGTACAATTGCCGCTACCCCCCTAGGTGGGGGCGGAGTCTGTACTATAGCGTGCAGGAGTTTGGGCTTAGGCAGGAGGGTCATCGATTACTGTAGGGATTAGAGCAAGATTTGGGGCGTAGGGATTAGGGGTTAGTTTCGGTTTGGGGATCAGGGTTCGCAGATTACGCAGGTTGTGCTAGGGTCCTGATGTGGGTAGTCTCCAGAAGACTCCCACAAGGATTTTTCACAAAGACCCAGAAGTCTCATGGGGGGGTATGCAGATGTGATGGTGGTGGTCGTGGTGGCCGTGGCGGTGGCGGTGGCCTAGGAGCGTGATGGAGAGTACCCACCCAAGAACTATTCAGGTGTAGATTGCGCGATCTCGCCAATAAGGTCTTGAAATTGAGCTTGACTCAGTAGCCAACATTAGGCTCAGAGTTCACGGCTCAGCGTGGCTCATGGTGAGCTTCATTGAGTAAAAAGCCTCTTGGGCCCTTTTCTGGAGAGAACTTATGGCTCGCACTTCCCTGCACATCCTAAATACCAACATTTTGGCTTTTTATCCCAACTGATGGGTATGAAGGTTATTATATTTGGTATTTGGGAGGTCCAGACAGTGCTAGAAATTTGCCATCTTCTAGGTCTTTCAAAAGTGTGCGTATTGGGAGTAGTATAGTAGAAGGGATCTCACATTATCTGGGTCTTTCATGAGCGTCCCTGTATTGGAATCATCATATACGGGATCCCAAAGTTTAAGACCTGCGGAAATTTCGAAGAACGAGATGCTTTCCTGGAGAGTCCGTAGCGTATTCTGCATTCCTTAAGGGAGCATGAAATCAGCGACGAGGTTTAGATTAGTTCCTCGCAAAAACTATTTAGGTTTGTAGGAGGGGCTGGGATCAAGGAGTACAGTCTGGAGACGCCATGTTGCCTCCATGAACAGAGCCTGAAGGATGCCAAAGTTCCACTGCAGGTTTTTGCTGGTAACCTATAGGCTGATAGGGGTGGTTCCCAAAATTAGGGTCATTTTTTGGTACACCTAAATATTAGGTGCCGGAATTTGATCTGCAACCAACTTGGTCCATAATTTCGAGAACAACCCATACGATTCGGGGTTGTTCTTAGGGAATGAAGGAATGGACAAGAAAATCGAAGCGGTCATATGATGTAAGGTTTGGGGGGCTTGGGTTAGCTAGTAGGGAGTGCTGGAAGAAGCTACAGAAACATTTAGAAAGTATTGCAAGGGGTTATACAACGAATACTGTAGGTATCCCCATTCCGTACAAACCACCAGCAAGTCAACAGTTAAGGCCTCATGAAGAGCTTGACTTCTAACACGTCGTAGATCCTCAAGACCACAACATGCCGATTTCACCCCAAACTCTGAGCCCCATGAACCCAAGCCCCTCATCCAAGAATGTCCAGAAAGACCAGAGCCCCAACCCACACGGTGCCGCCCAGGATCGGGAAACCTCCGAGACACGAGCTTAGCTGCTGAAGGGTTCTGGGCCTTGGGCCACATGGGGTGTAGGATTGTACGTGGGTAACAGTATAGAATTAACATTATTATGAGTATTCATGTCAGTACGAGTATTACCATTATATTCGTATTAGCATTAGTATTCGTATTAATCATTATGAATAGTAGTATTGCTGTTCGTATACTAGTTTTACTGCTAGCATGGGACCAAGCAGCAAAACTCACCACAAGCACAAAAACGAAGTACCTGTCGTGAGCCAGTCCGCTGCTTAAGCTGCGTCTGTTTCTGCTGGGCAGTTGCGCTGTTCATCATACAGCCATAGGCTGCGTAAACGGTGCAATAATGATGAAAGCTCAACCATGACTTTGGCCCGAACACTGTGCTGTTCAGGACCAGGGCTTTGATGGCTTCTCAATTGTGTGGGATGAGTGTAGGATTTCAAACCTTGTGCAGACCCGTCAAAGGCCGATGTGCAGACAATCCCTGAACCCCTAAATCTTAATTTAATCCAGAAACCTACATACCCTCAACCCTAGACCCTGAATCCCGAAACCAAGGTTCATGACCACCGCCATGCAGAAGATCACAAGAATAGGCCGCCTAGAAAGGGCTGAATGCTGAATCTTTGAGTGTTGGGAGGTTTTGGCTTTGATTGAGGGTTTAGGGTTCAGGGCAACTGAAGGGATTCATGGTTTGAGGTTTGGTCTCATTGACTACAGTCGCCGGTGGACGTTCATGTTAAGATGTTACGCGGCGTGCTGAGGGAGCCAATAAACAAACACAAATCCAAGCCAAGGTTTCCTCCCATGTAGCTACTTGTTGAGAATCCAAAGCATGTCACGAAGACTGCGCAAGCCAACAGTGGGCGAATCTAAGATCTAAACCCTGGCCCCAGTACCCCAATCATAGAATCATGTATGCCCGAGTAGATCCCCTGTAGACCGTTTGACAGGCATTTGTAATTTGTGGAGTACATTCAACGCCCAAAAAGTTGTAAGAGCCCTGAACCTAAAGCTGAAACCTAAACTACCCTGAGTCACTAACAGCAAACCAGTAAACCCTGACCCCTTGACCCTGCACCCCAACCCCTAAACCCTCAGACCCTAATCCTGAACCCTAAACTAACCTTGACCGTAAACCCTTGTAAAGGGGCATACACAGTGTTGGCGACAGGCGAGCAGCTCGAGTTCAAGGCCTGCAGCGGACGCTTGGACCAGCTGGACGAGCGGCTGAACAAGGCCTGGTGTATAGCCCCCCTTAAGTAGATAGAATATGGCTATGGGTATATTAGGATAAGATCCCCACATACCCCATATTCTATCTACTTCAGGGGGACTATAGGTTTTCGGGTTTGGGATCTAGGGTTTGGGGTTGCAGGCTTGGGCTTTCAGATTCTAGTCCGCGACGTTTTGATGTGTGTGTTTTTTGGGGGACCTAGGATTCTTGAGTGAAGGTTTTTAGTCTTTCAGGCTTTTTAGACTTCCTACTGGGGGTCCTAGAGAATCTTAGGGAAGACATCCAGAAAATCTAGCTACATTGGAGGGTCTATGTAGGCTATCAAGCCATTCTGTCTTGAAAGAGTTTGATGCGAGGAAGAGGCTCTAGCAGGTTTCGTGTTCGGACTCGGTTAATGGCTGGAGGTAACTATTGCCGCAGAGGCCCCGCGTGCCTGACAATGCGCACGAAAGTCAAAGGCCGTAGCGGCTCAATCCAAGACTGCAATTCCCAAAGGATCCATGTGGGTACAGGGCTCAAAGGGGTTCCAGTATAAATACTTTAGGCCCGAGGTATATACTGTAGAGCTACATGGACTCTTTGGGATTCTTGGCGGAAAGATAACAATGCTCTGAACTGAGGCCTTCAAATGACATGGAACCTGAGAAGCCTTTATGTACTACAAGGCTTTAATTCCAATCATAGTCCTCAAATCATGTTTTCGCCTATAGGTGTAGGGGCCGGAACGGTCATAATAGGCCTTGCGTTATTTCTGCCTAGCTATATGTAAGTTTCCCAAGATGGGGGGCCCCAATACCGGCCCCAATGTACAAACATCCTCATTAAACGGGACCCTCAAAAAGGTACCCTCAATCTGTGGAGGGAAGCCCGTAAACCCTAAATCCGGCCTCTACATATGGCCTCAGATCAATCAACAGTCCTGTACTGTTCATAAGCGGTCAAGGGTTTTGTGTTTAGGCTTTACATAGGCGGTCATAGCTCCAAGGGAACAATGTGGGCACTGTAGTTTCCAAATTAAGGACCCTGAACCCTAAACCCTAAACCGTTTTTTCATCCCAAGTTAATTGTTATTCAAAGCTGGGCCCCAAATTCCCCACAAACCCTTAACTGTAAACCCTAAACCTGAGATTTTAAGGGTTTATAGGGTTTAGGGTTCCTGAGATTTTAATCCGAAGCTCTCCAATCCCTGAACCAAGAAAGCCCCCGGAGGTGCTCCAAAGCATTGAGCGCAAGGCAGAGGACACGGCTCAGATTTCAAGGTTAAGGAGTTTAGGGTTTAAGATCGTGGGTTTCCAGGTTAAGGAGTTTAGGGTTTAAGATAGAGGTTTTCAGGGTTAAGGGGTTTAGGCTTGTTTAGGAAAGAGGCTTTCAAGGTTAAGGAGTTTAGGGTTTAGGACAGAGGGTGTCAGCATCTAAGGACACAGGGTTTAGGAAGTTTGACGTGTGGGGTAGTAGGGCTGAGGGTTGAAGTTTTAGTGCTTTGGCTTTGTCACTTCAGAGGAGCCAGAAATAGACAAGGTTGTTGCTGCCACTATGGTTCTTGCCCCTCCTTTTTTGAAGACTCCTGTGTTGAGATCCTATATCTCTCTGGGGCTCTAAGTCTATACAGAATAGCTACATTGGGCCCCAAACTCTCTAAATAGTACCCACATGGAGCCTTAGGGTCAGGGGCCCAGACTTTTCGACATTCCATTTGCGCAAGGCAAGCGGTGTGAGCGATCGTGTGAATAAGCGCCATGTCTGCCAGGACATGGCGTTGAGGCGTGTGGAAGAGCAGGCCCAGCGGCATTTCTTGGGGCACAGCCCCCCTGAATTAAGTAGATAGAATATGGCTTCAGGTATATAATAATGAGATCCCCATATGCCCCATATTCTACTTAAGGAGGGGGACACTTAGAGGGAAGGCTCAATCCCCTCAACCTTATGGAGCTCTATGTACACTCCCAGAAATTATGAGTCCCATTCCGAGGGTTCATGTGAGACACTGATCTTGTTCTATTTGCAAAGCCTAATTCTTCAAGCTTCACCCACCGAAGCCGGTTGATCTGTACCCACTGCTTTGGTATCTTCTCCTTCTTTAAACCATCTAAGTTTACGGATTCTCCTGGCAGCAAGATTGTTTTGGGGTTTTGGGTGTGGAGCATTTGTTATATATGAAGTTACAAGTTATAAGTTATAGGAGTCCGGGGGCAGGGCCCGGACTTTGGGGGCAGTTTTCGAAGGCAGGGCTTTAGACTTGAGACTGCGAAGCACAGGGCGTTTTTGGAACGTTTTGTCGTTAGCCACGTGCTTGCTCTTCTTCTGGCTGTGCAGCCAGTCACGGGGTCCCGTGACTAAACGCTTTTGTAGACTACTGTCCCTCACGATCTAGAGCGCCCAGATGGGGTTCTATGGTTGTTTGGGGCAGGGCATATGCAACACAGTTTTTATTTCTGTTCCTATTAGAGTCACTATTTCTGGTACTGTTATGATAAGCCGTGATCCCTAGCCCTCTCATAAGTTCTTGAGCACAGCAGACAACGTCAGGACACATGTTGGGCGCTGGCACTTCAGATTCGTAGTAACTGCGTGTAGGGTTGGCATGTGCCGTCAAGCGCAGGATACCTGCTGTAGTGAATGTCACTTTGATTTTGAGTAGTGCTGGCACATTTCTTTCAACATGTTGAGAGTTTGCTTCTGAACCCCCAAAGTCCACCAATTTCAGACCGCACTGGCTTCCGCAAAGATTGCCAAAACACGTTCCCCTGGTGAGAGCACCAAGGGCACACCATATTGGAAGGCTCTAGGGAGAGATGCCCAACTCTACCAACCAGCCATCCGAATTATCGGCACCTTCTAGTCCAACAACCCAGCCCTGCCCCAAACTAAACGGAACACCCATGGAGCCACTCGTTGAAGGACAATAGTCCTTTGTATTTGCTGGAGCAGCGGCGGGAATGAGTTTGTCTAGGGCATGGGGCGAACTGGAAATCACACATGGACTGCAACTTTCGGATATTTGTGCATTCTCCTGCCCTGCTTCAGAAGGGGACATATTCACACACACACACATATACATATACATATAGACACACATATAGATATGTATACACATGTTTTTGTGAACGTGCTAATTCCCGCGCAGATACAGTTCATATGACATGGCCCCTGTATCAGGCCTGCAAATCACGGTTGCGTGTTTGCAGGCTCATGCCAGCAGTGCCAGGTAATCGGGGCGACAGATAAACGCTAAGCCCTATCAAGCCCCCTGTTTCCTGTATGAGCTATGGTCTAAACTCCTTAAAGGGGATTATAAAGGGTACTAGTATAGGCCCTACTCAAGGGGATACGAGGAGTTTATCAACAATTACCAAAGCCAAGCTTCCCAGCAGAAAAATACTAAGTAAACACACACCGACACACATCCACCACACGCGCGATCGCACGCACATGCACGCGCACATATCAACTATGTCCGCCGCATGAGACCTTCTATACTCGAAGATATTAAACAAAAGTGACGGCGGCTGATATCTACTCGCATGAAGGGATTCTTCACGTTGGCATGGGTGAGTTTATCCTACATCCTTGAACCCTAAACCCGAAAGACTGGAAGCTTGCGCCAGGTGATTCTCTTCGGCGAGTGTGTACAATCCAAGGCAAGTCAAACCGACGTGTACAAAACCTGAATGCATTTCTCCCCCTGCCCCACACCCGTAACAGTGAATATTCCCATTGTGATATATTGTTTTATAATGCGAAATACTGCAAATATTTGGCATTCAGGGCTTGGTGGTTTAATATGAGGGGGGCAGAGGTCGCACTAGTTGTCCTGATGTTCTTGCCTCCTCCTCCTGCCTCCCACTGAGGCTATCCTCCTTTACCGTCATTCTTCATAGTGACACCCGACGTAACACGTATATGGGCATTTCGAATAAAACCGTGGGGAATCTCAAGAACGACACCCCCCCATCACTCGCCTGTAATCCCTACATATCCCCTGCCGTCCCTAGGAGCCTCTCTTTCTCAGAAACTCCCATATCAACTCGAGCCAGGTAGTTCAAACCCAAAGGTTCCATGCAGCCAGCTCTACACAGTATATACCTGAGCCCTAAAGTAGCAACATGGGAACGTGCGTGAAAGGCATCATCATGTTTTATCATTCCTTCTTGTTGTTAATAGGGGATGGAGCAGTGAATCCCTACAGTAGCCCCCATTGCAACTCCAATATAATTTAGTCGTGTCAATTTCCTCTGCGATTCCTTAAGCCCACACCATAAGCCTTGAATCCCCAAACCCTGAATCCCAAAGCCCCAGATATATGGGTGGTTCCATGTAACTATCGAGGCATGGCAGGCCCTCTGGGATCAGTATACAAAGCCTGCCAAGCCAAGGACACTACAGAGCTTCATGTTTAGGATTAAAGAACTGCATCCAACATGAATATCTAGGAGAGTCCCCTAAAACCATAAATTCTAAACCCTAGACATTGCCTGCCTTGAGAGATGCGCGGGTCTAAACCCTAGACCCTCAACTTAAACCCTAAACCCTGAATTGGGGGCTTTGCAAGGACCGTAGCGAAAAGACCATACCTTCAGTAGCAACGGCTACAGTTTTCTGGGGAGGGTGTAGGGTTTAGGCTGTAGCCCAAGCTACAGGGTTCTGGGGAGGCATTTGTAGAAACACATGCCAAGCCCCTTTACTTCCTCACCACCCTTAACTTGTAGCCCTGAATCTGAAAAACCTAAAAAAAACCTTAAACTCTAAACCCTAAACCTTGTAGTCCTAAATATTAAGCCTAGGGCGTTACACCATACACGGGCCTTCAAGATCCTGAGCCCCCGCACACCGCAAACCCTACACCCTGAGCCCCAGCCGAGCAATAGTCTAAACCCCCTAAATGGGGGTATATTACGAGATTTTTCAGGGACCTCTATAAGGGTTATTTTGGGGTATACTAGGAGCTTAGACGCTAAACCCTAAGGTTACTAAGGGGAATACTAGGAGTTTAGATTACCCCGCAACCCTATTGTATAGGGCGTATTATAAATGGGGGTATTCGGAGTTTAGACAAAAGCTCAGCCCTGCGCCCCAAACCACTCCTGAATGACCACGAGCGAATGGGTAGTTCCCAAAATTAGGGTTTAAGGTGTAGGGTTTAGGGTAGTTCCCAAAACTAGTGTCCCAGGGATATGACTATACCCATTAACAGAGAATCAAAAGGAAAAGAAAATGGAAAATGAAATGGAAACCTTTTTACATGGGTTTATAGAGTTTTAGGGTAGTTCTCAAAGTTAAGGTCCCTCTGCAAGCATCGCAAGAGCCGCATGCGCAGGAGGATCTAATCGATGCTTCTTGAATTGCCAATACCGTGGTCCCAATCCCTACAACCCCTGCAGAGCCCCAGCTTCCTTTTCATTTGCCATGTTCTATTCCATCCAAGTCTCCACTATCGGAGATTCGGACCTAGAGCCATGAACCCTTCATATTTGTGTATTAATCATGCAGACCACTTATGGCAGTGCCCGTCCCTCATGGGCCAAGTCTTCTTTTGATCATGATAGTGTAATATTCTCGTTTGTCGACGATTAAATGAAGGGATGGAAAAATGAAAGCTGCTGTATTTGGAAGGTTTGTATGGGGTCTACTCCAGGGATCCATTCCTTATCAAAAAAACAGTAAGTCAATGCTGCTCTGGCTGATTTAGTGCCTCCAACCATGCATTCCCCAAGCTTCCTTGGAGGTGGGTCCCAAAAGGGTTTAAAGTTGTGACAAAAGTTTTGGGTTTAGACCCTCCAAAGCTCCAAGTTCCCTTTGTGTGATCCGGGTCCATCTTAGGGGGGTCTGCCCCGCTTGGGTGTCCCGAGGGTCTACCCTATCCTGTGTGGTCAGGAGCACAAAGCCCCTTAACCCCATGCAAGCCCAACATCTTAAACCCTCCGAAGCGTAGTCGATGTTCCCAGACTCCCTAAACCCTAAACCTTAAAACCCTAAACCTCTAAAACACTAAAACCTAAACCCCTAAAACCCTAAACCCTAAACCCCTAAACCCTAAACCCCTAAACCCTAAATCCCTAAACCCCTAGACCTTAAAGCCAAAGGGGGTCAAACATGGCAGGCAGAGCGCAACGACCTCCAGCAGGCCCAGGAGAAGCTGCAGGCTCGGGGATGGAAGACCGGATTTGTTTATTGCCCCTGGGATCCAAGTATACAAACAATGCCTACGTTGGGCCCTGAGGCCTTTAAACATGACCTACATTGGGCGATGTGAGTCCTCAGGGTTTTCAGGAAAAGTTTATGATGTATGGCGTAAGGCTCAGAAATTACTGTCATGTGTTGAAAGGGCTTAGCATCTAGTTTTCTGAAGTTTCTTATTTGTGCACAGGATTAGCTTCGACTTCCACCCAGAGCAGGAACCGTGACAGTCACAAAATCCATCAAAGAAGTACATATTGCGATGATGCTTCCATGTTTTAGGGTATGTGTTGTTGTGTTGTTGTTAGCTCTAGGCGTTTAACGGCATAGCGGAGCGGCTTTGAGTGGTTGAAGGTTTTCAGGCTTCAGGAGATGTAGGAGTTTGAGGAGTTAGTTGTTATTTGACTGGTTTGACTTGACGACGCGGGGGGCGGGGGGAGTCAGGTTTTCAGTGTTGGGGGCTTTGGCGGTTTCAGGGCGTTTAGGATTGCCTGGCTAAGGTTTCGGCACAGCTTGGTGGTTGCTAACCCTACTCACCCACCACCCCCACCTCAACATGAAAAGTATCCTTTCTGGGAGCTTGGGTGGGGTATAAGAAATTGATCGAGGGGGATCAGTATAGAGCTGTGATGACTTACGAGGGTATGGTTGACATGAGCTATAGTCAATATTAGCCTTATTAAGGGGCCCTTAACAGTGGACATAGGGGTCCTTCTTGTAGTTTAGTATAGTCCCTAATATAGTCCCTAATAAGGAACCCATGTCCATTAAATTGGGTAGGAAATATCGACTGTAGCTTACATGAGTATACGGTAGAGGGAGACCACCTCAAAGAAGTCTGAAGAAAACATTCGAATCTGCGACTGACTGAACCTCCGGGTTTCTTTATGCGCGTGTAAAAAGATCCGGAAAAATCGTGCAGTTTAGTTCAGACGCCCCATAGACCTTGTAGCCTTCCAAACCCCAGATGCCCTTCATTTCTACGGCAACCCCCAAAAACCCCGGAACCTAAACCCTATAGACTCTAAATCTCTCGAGGCTCTTTGCAAGGTTGGAAGTTCTGAGAAACCCCTCAGCCCTAAACTGCTGAACCCCAAACCCTCCGCATGTCAAAGCCAGCGCGTCAAATTTTGAATCTCAACAACATACCTCGCAATCATATCCTGGATCCGTTTTGATCCGTTTTGTAGACAACCTGCCCAGCCCCCACCCACATCCTCCCCTCCCCAAAACGCCGAAACCCCAAACCCTGAACCCTAAGCCCTGAGCCCCCCCAAAAAAACAATCTAGCCTTGAAATGCCCTGAGAGCCGGAACTGTAGACAACCCCAGGCCTTAGCGGACTCCGTAGCTCCAAAAGCCGAAACTTGGCCGTTGCTGGGCGTAGGGTTGAAAGTGAAGGGATTTAGGGATCTAGGGTTTTAGGGATTTAGGGATCTACCGTTTCAGGGTGTTTAAAGTTGAGATTTAGGGTTCGGATTTTAGGACTAGGATTTTAGGGTTTGAAGGTTTGGGGTTTTGGGGTTTAGGGTTGTAGGGTTTGGGATTTAGGGTTTTAGGGTTTTTAGGGTCTAGAGGTTTAGGGGATTCGGGTTCAGGGTTCAGGGGTGTGGAGTAAGCCCTGTTTCCCTTTGTTGGGGTCTTAAGTCCCTTTCAGGAATAAGCTATATACAGGTTACTGGTTCCAGGGCTAGGCTGGCTTTTGGCAGTACCCTAGGGGTAACTACCAAGCAACTGCAGGTAGTTGGGCTTGCAGGTAGTGCAAAGGACATTTGCTACATGTTCTGCCAGTGCTCCAGCGAGAGCACACCTCGGGCATGGTTTGTTAAACCACTACCTGAACTCCAAAAGTATGCAGAGTAATACCTTTTTGGGCTATTGTTAAGAGGGTCTGGGCTATTAGTTTACCTACTTGTGGGGCTCAGGCAGCGTCCTGGGATGCGAGGTTTTCAGCCCTACTA
Organism: Symbiodinium pilosum; assembly: GCA_905231905.1. NCBI lineage: Eukaryota > Dinophyceae > Suessiales > Symbiodiniaceae > Symbiodinium > Symbiodinium pilosum. The sequence continues at coordinate 57,545 of CAJNIZ010015369.1, forward strand.
GGCCCAAGGTTGTGTGCTGATGGGAGGCCGATGCTGTAATTCTGGAGGCCGAGGGATCTGTGTCAGTGGCGTCTGAGGCAGGTTGCATGTATTTTACACCAGTTATACATAGGGGATTATACAGTGGAGTATCATAGGGGTCACTAAGGGGGGATACTTAGATTAAAGTTCACATGGAATAGTGGCACACTGACTAACGTCCAAAACTCCTCAAAGCCTCTGAGCAAGGAGAAATCCGACCTGGAGCCCTTGCGGAAGCGCGTGGAGGACCAACTCCTCAGCCAACTGGTGGACTCTCTTGACTTAGTATAGGGCCTGTGGGGCTATATGGGTTTTGAGTTTAGGGCTTGCTTGGGGACTCTCTTGACTTAGTAAGTCTACTCAGTGACTGACAGGGGTTATGGGGCCTGTAACCGGTTATTGGGAATAGTTGGTAGGCTTGTTAAGGCAAACAACGATTCAAATAGAAAAAAAGCCTCAATTGTGAGCCTGCCGTTTCTGGTCCATCCCCAAGCATACGCCCCAAACCACGGACCTCAGGGTTTGAAGGAGAACCCGGCGAAATGTCCCCTAAACCCTACACTCTAAACTTTGAGTTGCACCCCAAGGACTAATGCTGGATCAATGCTAGCGATCCTTTATATTGGGGTTATACAGGGGCTAGATTATATTGGAAAATGAAATGAAAACTGCTATTTAGGGTTTAGTACTTTTTTGGTGTATGGGCTTCCTTTTTTTTTTTACGTAAAACGGATCCTTCTTTCTTCCTGGGCTAATGTGGGCTAAGAAAAGGGAAGCGCCAAAAGAAAGCTTTAGTCAAATCTTCTACGAGCTTTGGGTCAGATCCAAACCACATGTGTTGCCGTTCAACGAAGAAATCCTCAGTTGTGGTAGTCCACACTTGATTCTATTGGGTGTAGGGTTTAGGGCCTAAACTCCTGAAAGGGGATTCTATACGGGATTATATAGGGGAGTACTATAGGGCTTATTAAGGGGCAGGGTGGGCATGAATCCATTCCAAAGGCGTCCGCGTTGTCGGTCTCCGTTCTTCGGTCGGTCGTGTAGCCGCTTATGCCAGCAGAATCCCCCGTGATTTGTGTGAGCGTGGGCGGCAATTAATTCCATCTGACATGACCCCCCCAGACATAGCCCGTAATGTATGGAGCAAGCGGGGGCCCGCAACCAAATACGAAAGTTCCCCCTAAACCTTGACCCCAAAACCCTGTGAGGCTCGAATCCCCAAACTTGGTCCTGTGCTGCGTCAGCCAACAGACCTGTAACCCCAATGATGGAGAATCAAATGGACAATAAAATGGAAAATGGAAACTGGGGGAGATATAGGGTTTAGGGTGTTTTAAGCTTTAAGAGTGTCAAGGATTGCGTTGCTGCAGGCCTTCATGACAGGATGGGTCTAGCACACATGATGTGGCCTTCCTCGCCTATAAGGCCCCCTTCCCTTGAGACGAGAGTTCCTGGAGGAGTCTTCATGCGATCTTGAAGAGGGAGCCCGATAATTTCCTGATTATTCTCATCTGTGGGAGTTTCCAGATATGACTGGGCATTTTCCTTGTTGCGGCTATAGTATAATTCCTTGATATCCCTTTTGTGGATGGAAGAGATTTTGCACCACTTGCGATCCCCAACATACATTCTTTCTGTCTGGTGAATAGTCTGCTACGCTGACTATGTGCGACAGGAATGGACCCCTGTTCCCGTTGAGAACCTTCCCAAATCTTCCTTTCGCTTCAGGAGCTACAGAGCTGCAAGGCGTGCTGGCAGGGAAGTAGCGTTGGGACTTACATTGCAGGTGTGCAGGGATTGTAGGGATAGAGGTATATGCATATTTCATATACCTCGCCTGGATCACAAACAGGCATTTGACTCATGTATGTAAACTCTAAACCCTAAATGTATATTACACCGCTATGTGGGTTGAGGGATCAACGTCTAAGTTAGTTACATCCTCCTTCTGAGTCAGAAACTAAGCAACCAACCAAAGAAACAAGATTTCTCCTCATTGTAAACCGGATTGTTATTGTGAACAGGAGCACTAACACGAGAGGCGGGAGGTCTGTTAAGTTCAGGGAGGGCCAATAGCCTTAGTAGCCGGGTTTGGTATTTGAGCTTTTAAGGCTGGATCCTTGGATGCCATAAGCGGGCCAGGTCCGTCAAATAGATTAATGTGGTAATACTTGGCCTGGGTTTAGGGTGTGGGGTTCAAGGACATTTGGAAACTTGCAGCCAGCTAGGGCGGATCCCGCATGCAGAACAACCTTTATTACGGAGCCCTGCTGCTTGCGCAGCAGACACGATGGTTGGAAGGCTAGAAAGAGGCTGAGGAAGTAGTCTTGCAATCGCACTTGCAAACTTAAACCCTAACCCCTATAATCCCCTATATAATCCCAGTTTCCATTTCATTTTCCATTTTCTTTTCCATTTGATTCTCCCTTATAGTAGGTACCCCCTAATTTTGGGAAACCCCCTGCCTACTGCCCAGCTTCCGGTGGTCCAGGCCTCCTAGGCGCATGGGGTTTAGGGTTTAGGGTTTAGGGTTGGCTTCCGACCAGTTAGTCTGATCTGGGGGTTCACGGACTGGCGCATCGAGATGTTGTGGTTGCTTTTGAATCCTGGTGGTGATTGCAATTTCCGTTATTCATCCCCTGTATTAGTCTTCGCTCATCCCATGTCCGCATCTCATGATAATGTCCACTGCTTTTGGCCTCGTTGCAAGAGTTCCCTCAGGGCTCGGTATCCCAATTTCGAGACATTCACCCAAACCATAAATTATAAACCTCATAACCGAAAACCTGCGGGCACTTAAGGGGAAGTGGATCTTTGTAGCAATCCCTGCACAGTCTAAGGACACCCATGTTACTTGCCCCTGTCCTCCTTCACTTGTTGGTTCTTAGTAGAGAAAGGCATTGGGATGATATACAGGGATCATATTCTCGTATTATTCCCTACTAAGACCCAGGAAGTAAAGCAGAAGCAAGCCACCGGACTCTCGGCGCCAGGTGGAAAGTTCCTTGGTTGAGCAACTCATGAGCAAGGCAGGACCAAGAATGTACCTAGTTTTTCTAGTTTAGGTTAAATGGCGATTATAGCTGTTACAGTCCACAGACTACTAAGATCAAGGCAAACTCCTTAAAGGGAGTTATTAGGGATTTTATAGCGGAGTATTACAAGGGTTTTAAGGGGGGGACTAGGGGTTTAGACCATGGTGGGTTTAGGTTTTAGGGTCAGGGTTTAGG
>CAJNIZ010015369.1:72726-92492 GCA_905231905.1 Symbiodinium pilosum
TCCCTAAACCCTAAACCCTTGAACCTAAACCCTACACCCTAAACCCCTGAACCTAAACCCTAAACCTCCAAGCCCTTAACCCTAAACCCCAAACCTTAAACCCTAAACCCTAAATGGGTGGTTGTCAAAATGATGGTCCCTTTTTGGATCCCTATTATAATACGGCACCTAGTATTTAGGGTACCCAAAAAGGGACCATTATTTTGACAACCACCCAAATCATAAATCCTACATTGCAACCCAGCCTTGCTCGACTCCCAGGTCACTGCCGAAGAGTTGCAACGAAGCGTGGAGGATAGCATCCGTGGGGGGGTTTAGGATTTAGGGTTTAGGGTTTAGGGTTTGGGGTTCAGGGTTTCGGGTTTGGGGTAAGGGGGTGCCGTTTAAAGGGGTTTATAAGGGGTTCTATAGGGGAATATAGGGTTTAGGGATTAGGATATTGGGGTTCACCAGCGTCATAAACTTACCAAATGAGGATCCATTCCTTCATGTCTAGCTAGCCAGAGGCCAGTAAAGGGCAAGAACGGGCGCTATCTTCTGGGATTAAAGTTTAGAGATGAGGGTCCTTCAGTCAAAATGAAGCGCACAAAAAAAAAGGTGGACTTACCAAGCAGAAGTCCTACATTTCAAGTCCTTCCCCCTTAGACTAGCTTTCCTTCAAGGAGTCTTATTAAGGGGTTGCTAGAACTCCCATCACCTGCAACTGTTACTGTAAGGGGAAATGGCCTAACTTACACATGTTTGATTGAGGGAGGGCAGGTTGTGATCTGGGCCAGGGGCTTTGGAGTCTCGAATTTCTTTTTTCGGTTGAAGGGTTTTTTTAGCCCAAAGGGTCCATCTAGATACATAGTGTATACCCGCGCCCTAGAGTAGTTGCATAGGAGCCACTTTGGGTCCTAAGTATATACCACATAGCTACATGGACCCTTTGGGTAATGGGTAATTAATGGGGTTGGGGACTGCGGCCAGAAGATTTACCCTAAACCCAATAACTTTAAACCTTCTCCAGACGAAAATGGGGAAGTCAAAAAGGGGCTACGAAGGCTGCTGTCTTTATAGCATGGTCCAAATGAACTACATTATAGCCCATATGGGGTCCCATGTTCGTTTAGGGGAGGGAATGGCTTGGGAGTATAGTGTCTTCGCAGTGTGAGGCCGTCCGTAACTCGCGTTAGGACAGCCTATGAGCACCCTTCAGATTCCGGGTGTCCTGAAATTAGGATTTTGGGGTCTGTGTTAGGATCCCCTTATGGAGGGGAAATTGCCATTTCAGCGACAAAATTCGCCTTGATTCAAAGCGAACCTTTCAAGGTAGAGCGCGCACTTGGATATGAGTTCTTGTTGGATGCCCGGAGCACACCATCCCAAAGTGCGGAAATCTAAGCCCTGAGCAAGGGGACCCACACGATGAAAAGTACCTCGAATCTTGGAAAGGACTTGACCACTGAGATTGAAAAGAAAGCTGAGAGCAACAAGTGGTTGCACTCAGAACTGGTACGGTTCCAGGAGTTATGGGTGGAAAATGTAAGTAAGGGGCTAGAGTGAGACGGTTAAAAGTTGGTGTCATGTCGAGTAGGCCTTTGTTGCCTTGGTGAGTGCCAGCCGGCCTTCCTTCTGCACTTGGCATAATTGGTGTCATCCTTTTTTGTGGAAGAGAACAGGCAAGAGTGTACCCCATGTAACACTTACATGAGATGAGGAAGTTCTGAAGCTTTTTTCATGCCCCACGTCTTTCAACTTATTGGTTCTGAGTAGGGAATGAGGGAACAAGTATGTCATATGGGTATCATATAGGGATCATATCCCCTTATTCCCTACCAAGAAGCAGTAAGTCAGGGTGCCCACCATGGGAGTCAATTCTTAGAGGATCTTAGGGGAACACTGGTATGTGGTCAGTATGTCTTGGTTGCAGCAGTGCTGACTTCCATTTGGCCTGCGCAGGCCTCAGACTCGTGTATTGCGAGGGTGATATAGGTGGTTATACATAAGGGGAGCGTTCTGCGGGTTCTTAGGAGGGTACTAAAAGTTTAGACCCGAAAGCCTAAAAACCAGTTTTATTAAGAGGGATACTCGGAGTTTAGATTGTAGCTCGTTTAGATTCTAGGGCTTTTCGAGTTACAGGCTTTAGCTACCGTAGGTTGGTGCAATGGGTACGCGGTTTAGGGTTTTCGGGTTTAGGGTTTAGTGGCTAGTCTGGGCCACTCTTTGAACGAATTGGGCGACCTTCGGCGAGAAGCCACGTTTTGAAACAGTATCCAGCTCATAAGACCTACCTAGAGAACCAATGTACCTTAAACAAAAAAAGATGATCTGTACTATTATGCTGGTAGGCTACTGCAGGTGTAGGTTTGGGTGTTGGCCCAGAAGTATAAACGCGAAAGCTAGAGATGGCAGCTGGAAGGTTGGCACCCCAACCCGTGACCCTTCCGATTCCGACAGCCACCCAGCTTTTAAATCTCCAAACAGATCTGATCCCCAAACCTTCGATTTTCCTTATAACCCTGGCTCATCCCTCGAAATCTGGGCAAGAACAGACATGGAACATATCCTAGCGGTTTAACATGGCTGCATACCTTATACTGCACTTTGCTGCACGACGGGCTCATCTTCTTGAAGCAGGTACCCCAGAATCCCAAAACCAGGCTCCTTGTATTCACTATGTACGATATTCCCTTATTCCCGCCTAAACCCTGAACCCTAAACCCCTTAAACCCTACTAACCTCACCCTGACCCTTGCTGAGGATCGATCTCCTGGTCTCGCAGGTTGAAATTCTTAGCGACGCTGCTCCCTCGGCAGAGGAGTTTAAGGGAATTGTGGCCCCCTTTGACGCTGTAGGGTAGATTATATCAGGGGTAATCATGGTTGGAATATGAGTCTAGGGTGAGATCACAACTATTTGGGCCTGGAATTTAGAGGCCCCATATCATTGTCTTGCAGTTGAGAGTTCTTGATCCCCATGTCATTTCCGTACAGTCGAAAAGTAGACGGTCAACTTCCCCACTTAGGTTAGATGCGCAGTGAATTCCATCACAGCTCTCCAAAAGGCTTCTTTTTTTTGGGTCAAGGTTTAGGGTCTAGTGACCTTCTTCAGTCGAGGAAGTGTAAGAGGCATGACCAATTTTTAGGGTATATCTTGGGTCATTCCCCCTTACAGTAAAACAAACTCTTCCAAACGGTAGCCCTAATTTCGGGAAACTCCCAACCCTGTACCCTAAACCCCTAAAGTGGCCATCTTGCATCTAAGGTCGTGGCTCCAAAGCTACGCAGAGGTGCCGGTGCCAGGCGACCAGCTTCCTTCTAAAGTCGACCTTGACCTCCCTACCAGCATGCCCTTAAAAAAGGCTTGTATGGTCTCATAGGGATATAAAGAGGTTATATCTTGGAGGGTTTATAGGGGGCTACAAAAGGGCTATAAAGCGGTTATATAGGACATTAGGGTTACTTTGGCATCCAAATACCGCATCCAAATACCTTAGCAAAATGGTCGTTTACACCCCCGAAAAGGTATAAAGGCTATTATCATGGGCATTTGGAGGTTGTAGGTACTTGCTGGTTGTTAGACATGGCATGAGAGGTGCAGGTTTTGGGTGTGTGCATTTAGTGGATGAAGGATGGAAAAAAACATGAACTTACGACTGGGTTCTAGGGTTCTGGGATGGAAGAGAAGGCGTTAAGTGTTAAGCTACATGTCTTTCCGGGAGTAGGCGGGGCTTCAACCCCCTAAACCCTAAACCCTAAGCCTATTTACTAGAATAAGGAGAGCCTTTCCTCCATGCCCAAAGAACAACCAGTAGGTCTAAAGGTACTTCCAAGGCTGAAGGTACGAGGTTCACCCTAAACCCTAAACCCTAAACCTACTATGGACCTTCAGCCAGTTTTGAGCCTATCTAGGTGCCCTTACGGATATGCGTAGGGAATAGGCTGGGTATAGGGGAGCCCGAGAATTCTGGAGCCATCCTACGTGCCCATATGGGGGTTTCCTAAAATTATGGGTACCATTTTGGGGGTCCCCATAATAAGGATTATAGTATTTTGGGGTCTATATTGGGGTGCCCAAATTTAGGGAAAGTACCATATTGTTTTCTTATTCTAGAGGCGCCTACAGTTGGGTCTACGCATAGGGCCTAGGGCTTCGGGTCAGACGGGGTACGGGGTTTGGGCATTTGCTAGGATACTATAACTCCGCTTATGCCTGATTGGGATTTTTGCTTGAGGTGAACGAACGACCCAAATAATGACCCCAGGAGACCATTCTTGTTTCGCTACGTACTTTGTCTTCTGGGTTTCTCCTATTTGGGTTTAGGCTTTTGGGCTTTGGGTGCACATCCTTACAACTACCACCTGCAAAGTACCTGGAACCCCTGTTCCTGTAACTGGAACCTTTCTCCTGTTATCTAAGAAGTTCTACGTCTGAGAATATTTCGGAGGGTGCAAATGTGTATTGAGAAAATCGAGACTCCCTTATCTACTAGAGTCCTGCTTGAGGGGACACCCAATCAAGGACGCCTAGCTTTCGGAAAACCTAGAAGCCCTAAACCCCAATTCCGAAACCCTACACGTCCACAAAAAAAACCAATACTTTCCATACAAGCCCTCTAAAGGCACCCGCTGATCTTTGGAAACCCTAAATCCTAATCTACAGTACCTATCTATCTCTACCCATCCCTATCCCTATCTCTATCTATATCTGTTTGCCTGTCTACCTATCTACCTATCTATTACTTGTACTTATACCTCTATATCTCCGGACACAACCTCCAAGTAAACTCATATGTCCCGTGCAACATTCAAGGGGACGCCCTGTCATTGGTACCGAACTATCTGACGAAACCCTACGTCGGCAGGCCAAACACAGCCAAGAAGAAGAGCCACGCGAAGCCTGGTGAGACTACTGCGCCCCTCGTGCAGCATGCAGAGACCATTACAGGGGGTTGAGGGTTTTGGTCCTACTTCAGGACCCTAAACACTAAACACATGCGGTTTTAGAGTTTAGTGTCTCAGGGTTATGGAGTCTGGGGGACTTCGGGGCCCAGGAGTTACTGTTAGGCCTATAGGGCTTTGCAATTCCAAGCCCGGGATTAGCGTGTGGAGTGCGCCCCCACCGCAACCCTCAGTGTTACGTGCCGAGGACCTCGGAGCATCAAAGCCGCGAGACGCAGTGAGCTGCAGGGTGTAGGGCTTATAGCGTTTGGGATTTAGGTGCAATACTGGCAAAAGGGTTTAGGTGCAACGAGGAAGAGGCTTCAGTTCCATGATCCCCTCATGCATCTCAGCACTTGAGGATTCGGGTCATTTTCGAGCTCTTGTTTTGTTAGCAGATGAGCGAATGAACGAAAGAATCAACGAAGGAGGGAATGAATGGATGAAAGCATGGATGAATGCATGTCGTGGAGTGGAGTGGAGTGGAATGGAGTGGAATTGAATGAAACGGAACATGGAGATGAACGAAAGGAATCGTTTGATGGTGGCAGAGCGGAATAGAATGGAAGCGGAATGCAATGAAGGAATGAACGATTGAATGAGGAAATGAACGAAGGTAGCGGCTGCAATGAACCAAGGAGAGAAAGATAGATTACTGAGCGAAGGAAGGTAACGAGATTAAGCAAAATACGATGAGACGGAATGACATGAAGGTATATATGCATGTAGGTCTGTACGTGTATTTGGGAGCTGCTGGTGCCAGAAAATAGAAAGCCTGGTTCTCCGGGTTCAGCAATAGGAAGCCAATCTCAGCCTTGCTGCAAGTCGCGCGTTGTGGCCGAAGTCAAGAAACCCTAAATCCCTAACCCTAAACTCTAGGTTCAGGATTCAGGGTTGATTCTTCGGGGTTAAGAGGGGTCCGGATGCAGAAATGGTGCAGACTTTAGGCTTTAGGACTGAGAATTTAGGGTTGAGGGTATGCTAGCCTATTGACGGCTTAGGATTTACGTTTGACAAGCCTGGGAATTATGATATCCTCTTTTACAGCTTGGTACAGGCAATGAACGGATGGTTTGAACCGTACTTTTGACATCAAGGGTAGCTCCTGGAGATAAGACACCATCTTGAATTTTCGGCGCATGGATGCATAGTGCGGACAGGGTTCTGATATTATTCTTTGCTTGACTCAGAATCAGCAGGGAAGAGGAATCGTGTTGGGATATGTTGCCCTCCTCTGTCATGTCTGCTGCACACACGTAGGAATTTGCATGAAAAGGACCCCAAGATACTATAGGCTCATGGAACCAACCAAAGGTAGGCCCAAATTTCTGGCAACCCACATGTCTTCTGGCCCCATAAGGGCGAAGTGTGGGACTGTTGGTGCATTTGCAGGCTCTTGCCGGGTGTTCAGAGGCTGGGTTGCTGTTCAGGAGCTACTATAAGAAGGAAACCCCATTATTCACTATCTACCCAGAATATGGTAGCTTAATTTAAGTTCCTTAACAGCAACCCAGGGGTTGATAAGGGATACTGCGTGCGCACAACGGCACCCTACTGCTGAGGAAGTACAGGTAGGACTTGCAGATTTTAGGTGTTCGGATGGTATGGAAAATACCTACGACAGGGTGACCATGACCATAAGGACACAAATCTTCGCAAGGGTTCCCTGCCAGTTGTTGTTGGGTGGGTTTAGGGCTTCGGATTTTTGGGGGAGTGTGGGGGTTGAAAAGCTTCAGCTTTTGGGGCTTGTTGGGGTTTAGGGTTTGGGGTTAGGGTTTAGAGTTTGGGGTTTAGGGTTTAGGGTTAGGGTTTAGGGTCTGGTTTTGGGACGTCAAATGGCTTCTGCTAAAAGTGGCAACCCTGTCGAACTGACAGCCCTTGACATCGGCTTAGGACCGCGCAGTGCGAGGACTTCCAAAAGATGGGATTTTGTTGATAGAAAATGCTTGAAAATGTCTCCTGGGCGTACTACTGACTAATTGCTTTCCACTCTGGGAGGGATACTTTTTTTGGTATTCAGGCCACAGTTTCAAAGGATCCGAGAGCTATTCATTGTGGAAATATGAGATATTTGTGTGTGAGATTCTAGCCGGTCCGAAGAAGTAGTATGCAACTGCGTTCCAGGAAGCAAAATATTAGGGTTTAGGTGGATATCCGGAAGAGAGCATCCATGGAAAAGTTGGCGCTCTGCATCCCCTAAACCCTAAAACCCTAAACCCCTAATATACGGTCTTTGGATGCTAAATCCACCTGAACCCGAAACACGCCCTTCTACGGCTGCTTGGATCTTCCATTGCCTATAGAATGCCGCCATGTCCGTAGCTTGCTTTATGTGATCAGCAAGGAGAGCATAATCACATTACGGCAGCAACGGCGAGTCTTGAGGCTGATGCGTCCCATCTTTTGGAAGCCTGCGTTTGTATGGAATGTTGGGCTTACGATCGAATCCAGGCATTTTGGGATGGACCCTCTGCACTTGTTGGGGGCCAAGGGGTTACGGAGATCAACAATATTCTGCAGCAGTTGTACAAAATCGTTGCAGTGTTTGGCTTCTCGGAGCAAAGAGAATGAAAGGTCCCTCTCAAAAGCCGTCAGAATCAGTAGAAGGCTGTTGCCCGGAGGTTAAGACAGTCTCCCGGCAAAGATTTGTACTATAGGGGTCTTCAAGTCTTAATGTCCCACGTCAACTTCACTGGACTTTGTTTGTGCGCAAAAAGTAATAATACGCAGTAGTAATAGTAGTGGTAATAGTCGTGATATCAATACCAGTTAGAATGATGGTAGTAATGGAAGAATAATTGCAATAGTAGGACACAGAGCACAAGGGAGCAGAAGTGGGGAGGTTATTGGCTTAGTTGTATTCAGGACGTCCTGTGCACTGGGTTTCCTCCCAACGGAATTAGTAGGCCTGCTCGCAGGAATGGCCTGTAACTGAAGAAAAACAAGAAATGCCAGCCAGAAACTCATAAAACTCCTCAAATTCCGTACTGATGGGCTTGTAAACATCTTTCGCACAACGCTACATACATCCCTAGACCCCGTACAGCCCCCCCCCCCAACAAAAACCTAAAACACCCTAACCTCTAAGCCCGAAGAACAACCTGATGAGTTGAAGCTCCTATTTTCTTGTCGATCCCCTAAACCCTAGATAGTAGCTACGTTCTTGTTGCGTCTTCTTCTGCATTCCCTGAGCTTTGAGGAAACGGAGCTAAAGCCTCCGAGACCCCCGAGTCTGCTCGTTTCTTTGGCCTTTGTGGATCTGCTGCTTCTGAAAGTGGAGGCAGCTCATGCAACAGAACAGGTCACAGGAAAAGAGGGATTCGAGGCTTAGTACATAGCGTTCACATGAGGATGTAGCGCTCAAGGAAATTGGGCTTGAGGTTTTTCGGGCTGCCACGGAGAGAGAGAGACAGAGAGAGGGAGAGAGAGAGGAGAGAGATGCTACAGGTGCCTTCCCCCCGATAACGGCATTCCTCATCCTTTTCCGAATAATGCCAGACAAGGGGTGCGAAACACAGGACGGACGCTGCAGTGTGTAGAAGCAGAAGAGGGGAAGAAGAAGAAGAGGGGAGGGGCTTGGGGGAATGCAGACAGTGTCCTTTTGACAATACTTGCATTCAGATCGTGCAGTCTGACAAAAAAATCGCGCTTGGGGCGTAGCCCCAGCGTGACCCTGGTTCGAACAGGACGCGCATAGCTCATAGAAGAAGATGGGGAGAGAGAGAGTGATAGGGGTTCATGGGTAGTGTTTGTGGGGCAGCCTTTGGAGAAGAGAGCTTTGCACAGCAAACCTGGGCTAGGTGAATATGAGGAATTTATGAAATGTGTTTCGGGAAAGGCTTCCGTGTATAAGCCAAGAAGAACCCTCTTCGTCGCGGAAAAATAATATGGATTAAGTTAGGATTTCTGGGCGGTGCGTTCATGTTCAGGATTCCTGGCTAGGGAGTCAATTGTATTCTAGTCGTCAAGGGGAGTGGGGAGTGGATCCTTAAAACAATCTCTATATGATCCCTTGTGCGAATCCTGTGTTCACAACCCCAACCCACTTCAAGAAGTAAAATTAGGCTTTCTGCGCCCACAGTTCCGGTGTCAGGGTCAGGGCCCCTGAGCCCCAAACCCTTCAGGAATGAGGTCGGGGGTCGAAGTTGGGGCTTAACTTTTATGGTTTGGGGATGCTTGCCCAACTTTCAGATTCATTTCAAGGGGCCGCTGGATAGGAGGGCGTGTTGTATTTCAGGCGAATGAGGTGTTCGGATGTTTCTTTGAGCGCAAAGTTGTTTCAACCTTCTTTTGCCCTGGTTAAGGGTTTATAGGGTCTTTTGGGCTAGGATGAATGTTTTTTAGAGTGTTGAGTGAACAGTGTACCTTTATCTGAGGCGTTTGTAAAGTTCTGACCTCTACGCAGAACCTTCCAAAACAACAATGGAACAGTATGTTCAGCGCCATGGTTTCGCGGAATTTGGGTTCCTGACAGCTTCACGAGGCATTTGCTGTGGCACCCTGAAGGCTTTTGCCATGCGGTTTAGGGTTTAGTGTTTGGGGGTATATTTTTGTACCCTACTTAGGGTTTAGGTTTTAGGAAGAAAAGTTTATGGTTTATGACTGGTTGGCAGGAGTCTTGGAGTCTTGCTCTGGCAAAGAGCGAGGGGCACGAGGAATTTGGGGCTTATCCAACGATCCGAGTTATGATGGGGGATGTAAAAAGGGTTCTATGGGGGTAGTCTAGGAAGTATATGGGTGATTCTTGCATGAACCCTTAACCCTAAATCCACACCCGTTGCTCTGCTTTCGTGTTCTCGGCTGTCAGTTTGTAGCGTTCAGGCAAATAGCGCATGCTTACTGGCTTATCCTGCTGTGACAGCAGAAGAAAAAAGGTTAAGGAACAGGAGCTTATTTGTGGTCACTCCAGCATAGAACAGGCATATGCTCCTTCTGGGCATAGGGCTTCTTAGGACGAACATATTCAAAGGAACAACAACAAGCCGCTGCTCTAGCGTACATAAGGCAGTGAGGCATTGCTAAAACGTTGCAGGAGGCGATCATTTTCAAATCACAACGGTCATGCAAAACCTCCTACCTTCGCGGAGCAAATCACACCCTAGAACTATGTACCTAATTGTGTAATCACGTAAGAAGTAAGAAGTTCTAATGCTACATATATATATATATATACATACATACATATTTAAAATAGAGTCAACATCTACTAGTACAAAACGTGCAGTATGCGCGCACCTAAGCATTGCCATTGCTCCAATTAGTGCACATAGGTCTCAGGACCCTAAACCCTAAACCCTAAACCCCAAACCCAATTTCCAAAAAGATAAGAAACCGCTTTGTCCAATTCAGGGCTTAGGGTTCAGGATCGTCATTTAATTAGGGTTCAGGGTTTAGGAAATTCTAAACTCCTTGAAGGGGATTAGATACGTGACTGCGATGGGGCTTATCAAGGGGCTACCAGGGGTTTAGACATTGGCTCATATGGTATCCTGTAGGGATTGCAAAAATCCCTTTCTGCGGGGCTGTCATAGCAAGGATGAGTATTGCTGTATATTGCGGTCATAAAGGCGTCCCCATAATGTACCCGACAGAAAAAATTGAAGTTCATATCATGAGCACTCCTAAAAAAATGACCATACGGGACCATTGACTTTTTGAAAGCCCACAGCAGGGTAGTTTTCACAACGAGCCACAGACAATTCTTGACCGGTGCCTTTCTTTATCAGTCTTCCATCATCCCCAATATACCTGAAATCCCTAGAGCACCGTATTTCGGCAATGACAGTTCTGCCCGTGATGATCTTGCTTGAGGCGTTCCAGGCAAGTTTCACGTAAAACAGAGGTTTGGGCTTGGAGATCGGGGAGCGCCCATGTAAACTTTAGATTTGGCTCTTCTTTCTCGTCGCATATGTCTTCTCATTTGTGGGGATTACGAGTTAGAACCTGTGGCATACTAGTGCCGTGATTATCCCTTTATAGTCTCTGTTTCTAACTTGGTTCCGAGAACTGTAGACGAGACCCTTGTAAGTCCTGCCCACGAACAGTAGTTAAGAACAAGTGCAGTTGTAGAGCTAGTAAGACCGCAACACCGGCAGTGCAAATGGTTGCAGCTAAGCTTAAAGAGTTCTATGTACCATATGTAGAAGCCGAACATCAGTCTGAATCCTTATTTCATCCCTCTACAGTCCATCCAAAACCTTCAACCTCCGCATTAACTTGCCCTTTGAACACCGACGCATTCATTCTTCTCCAGTGCTGACGCAGCCATGCCGGGAGCAGCATGGCAATTCCTTGTGCCACAGGTGCGATGGCTTTTTTTCCTTAAGCCTCGGTGGAGGGTGGAGGGTGAAGGTCGGGTTTAGGGTTTTGGGTTTAGGGTTTAGGGCTCTGGGCGGTTTCGGGGGTTTCGGAGGTTAAGGGACGTTTGGTGCTCGAGGGGTTGCATGGCGTCAAGGGTTCAGGGTTTCGGCACATGTTTGGAAAGCAAAAGGGAGGGCTTTACCTTGTTTGGTCCCCTCGGCGCTCTCCAAACAATCCCCATATTCCCAATATCAGCGTGTCACACGCACGGGAGTTGTAGGAGCCCTAAACCCAGAATAAGTTTAGACCCTAAACCCAGGATCCTTGACCCCAAGCTTCCTGCAGCCCTGATGGCCCGGCTGCAAAACAGACTGAAGGGTTTTAGGGGCCATTAGCACGCTCGCTTCCACCGAAGAAGAAAAAACTAAGAAGCATCCCTGTGCTTTACCATACTAATCCCTATAGAATCTAGACCCTGAACCCGCAGCCCTACCAATCTTACACCCTTAAAACCCCAAAGCCCTACGTAAATCCTAAAGCCTAAACCCTACAACAACCCAGAACTATACCCTAGGGATCCATGTATGTAAATAATCCCTACATTGGGCCCCAAAGTCTGTAGATATTACCTACATTGGGCCTAAACCCATCTAAACCCTAAACCCTAAACCCTAGATTCGCGAGGCCATCATGCTGACCATCGGAGGGGCTCTGGCCGGAGCGCAACTTCACTTTGCCATGGCAAGGAGGGTTTGGGGCTTCAGGGCTCTTAGGGGTTTTAGGGGTCTTAGGGGTTTAGGGTTTTGGGGATTTTGGGGTTGTAGGGTTTAGGGTTCAAGTTTCAAGGGTTGGGTTGGGAGAGCTACTTTTGTTTGGCCTTTTTTCTGGGTTGTTGATAAGGTATTTAAGTTAAGTTACTATAAAAAGGAAACCCTGTTATTTGCTAGATACCCATGGTATGGACTTAATTAAGCTAGCGAACAGCAACGCAGTAGGGGTGCCCACCTGGTAATTACCCACGAACCCTAAACCCTAAACCATAAACACTAATCCCTAAACCCTAAACCACCATCCCTGAAAGGAATCATACGCCGCGGGCTCCTGAAGGGGCTCCCGCGCCCCCACAGGAACAGCCAATACTCACCGCAACTTGACTTTTCTGTTTAGGTTGTTAGGATTTTGTGGATTGTTTTGGTGGTTCGGGATCCTAGGAGTTTAGGACTTCTTGTAGTTGGGGATTCTATAGGAGTTTAGGACTTATTAGTGTCTGGTACTTTAGGACTTAAGGACATTTGTGGTTGGGGGGGGTGTTAGGACTTTAGGGCCTTAGCGTGCAGGGTCTATGAGGTGGTTAAGGTTTTGCAGACTTTGGGTCTGAGAAAGGCTGAGGAACGGTGAGCCCCCTGATCAAGAGTTCATGAGGTGGACCCCCCACCCAGTAATAGTCATTATAGACTAAGGATTATAGTAGGGTCCTCTTATGTCCCTATTATACCACTATTATAGTGTGGGCGGGCCCTCTAAAGCATTCACGTAATTCATCTCAGCTTTATAACAAAAGGGCATGGGGAGGCCCTATCATTGGGGCAAGGGGATGAGCAGACAAGAAGAGAAGGTCTTCATCTTGCAGCCAAAGGACATCCCACTACGACTCTTTTCAGTACCTCCCCTACTTTCTGGTGTGCACAAATGCCCCATGTTTCTATCACAGGAAGTTGAGTGTGTCTACTGTTGAAGGGCAGAAGCCTGCGGGTTTCAACATGTTGGAGCTCCAGCTGAAATTCCGGTTGCATGGTACACTTGGAGGTGGTGAAATCATAGGTGTCACCCCATAAACCCCGAACACTGAGATCTTCAGTGAAGCGGCTCATGAAAATTTGGAAGCCCCAACTTAGAGTTCATGCGGAACTTTGTCAACCAACTCCATCAACCATAGCAGCTCCAGTTGGGTATCCCTTTCTTGTTTCCCGGAAGCCCGAGGGCCCTTAAGAGCCTTGAGGGCAGAAACCCCTGAACCCTAACCCTAAACCCTGCACCCTAAACGCCTGAACCTAGCATCTACACCCTAAATCCAGAACCCTAAACCACAAGTCGAGTCAAAACCCTAGATCCCACCTAAAACCCCCAAACCCAAGACCCTAAACCCTAAACTCCCTAAACCCTAAACCCCTAAACCCAAACCCTAAACCCTAAGCCACAAAAGCCTTGTCCAAAACTGTCCATTCTTGCCGCTCCCCAGGCGAAGCAAGTGCTGCCTGGTTGGGGAAAAGAGGTGGAGGCTGCTGGCGCCGTCACAGAATTTGGGTTTTAGGGTTTAGGGTTTCAGGGTTTAGGCCTTTAGGGTTTAGGGTTTAAGGGCTTAGGGTTTGGGTTATTAGTTTTGAATTTAGGTTCCAGGGCTTTGGATTTTGGGGCATAGGGTTTTAGGATGTAGGGTTAGAGTTTTTTAGGGTTTCCCCTGGAAGGGGTTTGTTCTACAGAAGTATATGGGGGGTGCATTTCAGCTCCACATGGCAGGTGAATTTGAATTGAAGGGGTTCCACAGATGTGTATAGGGTTTGAGGTTTAGGGGTTGGGCATTCTCAAGTTTGGGCCGCTGTATCCTTCACAGGGTTCTATTGGGTATCTATAGAGATGTATATGAAGATTAGGGTTTGGGATGTAGTTTAGTCCTTGTGAAGTTCCTTCTCAGGAAGAGGGTGGCATTTTAAAGGCAATACCTACAGGGGCTCCTAAACAGGGCTTGCAAAAAATAGGGATTAGGGTTTAGGGTTCTCACTTGTGCCTTAGAGGAGCTACGAGCCAATGAACGATTTCTAGGGAGGAAGCCTAACAAATGCTCAGTGTAAAAGCTGCTAGGAAGATGAGGCTGCCTTTCGATGTGGGCATTTCCTTTAATTAAGGGGTTTACGGTTTAGGGTTAGGGTCTAGGGTTCAGGACGCGCCAAATTACGGAAATTCTTGTTACTGGGACTCCAAGAAAAGGAATTCTGATTTCTGGAAACCCCCATACCCTAAACCCCCTGAATAATCTTTACATAACCACCCCTCTAAGCCCCTTTGAAGGGAAGCCCACTACCATGTAGATGTTAGTATCAAGTAGAGGCATGTACAGGCCGAGTGTCAAGGGATTTGGCGGAATTGGGGGGCTCCCAGGGACCATGGTCCAAGGTTTAGGGTTGTAGTACCCGTCAAGTAGATAGAATATGGCTTTGGGTATATTATAATGAGATCCCCATATACCCCAGATTCTATCTATTTAAGGGGGACTATATACAGGGGTTACAAACACATTATATCTAAGGAAGTTTTAGGCGCGTAGTTGCCCCCATGTAGGCCCTATATAGCCCTTGTACAGTCCTAGTGTCACCATATAAGCCTTACACACGCCCTGGGTTCCCACCTCAAACTTCCCCTTATGATAGAGCTTCCCCTTGAGAAATTGCATGTGGGATCCTTTCGAGCAAATGTGACCTTGAAATCTGGGCTATTGATTATTGGGTTCGTTTCTAGATGGGGAGAAACCCAATTCTAGTAGTCTTTGCTTACGTCCATGAAGCAGAACACGCATGTTTCGTGGTGTGCCTACCCGGTTTAGTTCCAGGGCTTAGGATCAGGATCTATTGGAAGTTGCCGTTCGCTCTTTCCCCAGTTGCATAGCTGGCCACATGCACGAAGAGCGACTTTCCAGGCCAGTCGCGATCGAGGGCAAATCCTCCAACATCGCAAACTGCTGGGGTCACGTCTCACCCGAACGCAACAAACAGAACAAACCCACACCCTGGTATACCCTGGTAGCCCAATTTGTTCATCGATGAAGTCTTCAATCCAGAGCCAGCTGATGTGAAGCTATTCGCCCCTCAAAATTCTGTATTGCTTTTTCGCACTGACCCCGAGACTTCTACTCCCTGTATTCTCTTTAGCCCTATATCCTGTATTGCAACAGACGCTTTTCAGGGGCCGACCCCGCCCCTCTGATTGTGAACCCCGAGCACCCCAAATCACAAACGCTGTCCAGATGGTATCATGATTCAATTTTGGGTGCGTATTATTCATTAGGGATGTCATGGGAGCTCATTACTAAACCCTAATCCTTAATCCCTGAGCCCTAACCTCCAATCCCTAAACCCTAAACCCCCAGACCCTAAACCTTATAAACCTTGACCCCGAAACTTCCAATCCCCAAACCCAAAAAGCCCTGACCCTCAAATCCCTAAACCTTGAACTCCAACCCCTAAACCCTAAACTCCAACCCCTAAACTCTAAATCCCAATCCCTAAACCCCCTCAGCCCCGCGAAAATTCGGCTGCTGCTGAGGAATTTAAATTCAACTTCTATAGTGAGGGCACCCTATTATTACTATATGCAAATATTATGGTGACTTAGTAAAGTAACTTGGGTTTAAGTAACCCTAAACCCAAACCCTCAGCCCCAAGCCCTTAACTTTACGCCTAGACCTCAAAGATCTCCATGTCTGATGGCCTTCAGGAAGCTGAACAAAGATTAGGCAGTGGGGGACAGGCCGGAAACCTTTTGAAGATAGATTAAGGATATAGGGGCTATATGGGGATAATGGAAAAGAGAATAGAAACGACTATTTAGGGTTTAGGGGTCGATTTTTGGGATGCCATTTGCGGAAATCCTACGTTTGCGAGACCTCGAGTTCTAAAGTCTATGTAATCTTGAGTACCAGGCCTCTGGAAGGGCCTCTGATGGTTGTTCTACCCTACTTATTCTTAGTGTTAGATGAATATACGGTTTATTGCTGAGGCATATACAGAAACAATTATAGGGATCCCTCCTGTCATTCCCTACCAACAATCCGGACACCTTGGACCCTCTCGGTCTCAGGCTTAGAGTTCAGGGTTTAGGGCCTAGGGCCCGCAACCTCCAAACCCAAAGCTCAGGGCCAACTCTGGCCGCCGACCCGCAAATGCTGTGAGCAGATATATGTGAGCCATAGTCTAAACTCCTTAAAGGGGTTATATAGGGGTTATATAGGGGAGTATTACAGGGCTTATTAAGGGGGATACTAGGAGTTTAGATTATAGCTCATGTGAGCTTCCAAGAATTCAGGGCCACATCTGGGATCCTTAGCGTGGCGGTGAAGATTTGGGTGTTATAGGGTGAACACGGAAAATTGGGGGTGCAAATATTCTGAGAACAACAAGAAACCTTTATCGCTAGAGCCCACTTAAGTAGATAGAATATAGGTTATATGGGGATCTTTTTATAACATTGGGCAATTTCATATTCTATCTATTTACAGGGGACTGTAGGTTGTAAAAAGGAAGTGGGTGACCGGGATCATGCTCCATTCCATGACTCGCTATCAAACACCAGGAAGCCCCTCCATTAGCTTTAGGATCCTAAGCCCTAAGCCCTAAGCCCTAGACCCCAAACCAGATTTGGGTTTAGGGCCTAGGATTTATGGGTTCCGGGATGTCTGAAATTGTCTGAATGGGCAGATTCAGGTTGTGTTGGTCCTCCACTTAGTAAAGACGGAGGTGTGAAAAGGTATTGACTTAGCTTGAGCTCATTTTTCTAGAGACTTTAGTGCTACTTGAAGCCCAGATTTGAATGCAAAAGGACAATCCGGACACTTGGCTCCTGAGATGCGCAAAGGGTTTACAGTCTAGGGTTGAGGGGTTGGGGGTGTAGGAGCTTGGGTTTGGATGTTCTGGGTTGCAGTCGTCTAGGGTTTGTGGGGCCGTGATTTATGGGTTTGAGTGTAGTGATGCGGGTCTGGGGTTTAAGGGCTTAGGGTTCGTGCTATAGAGCAACAATCCCCCCAAAAAAATATGAAGCCCCCCAAACTAATGAGGCCTAGTAAGCCCTACCCTAATGATGCCATAATTTGCGGCGGCATATACTATGATTTACTATAATTTACTAAAGTACTAAAACCTTAACGGCCCCGTGGGCCGACTGCCTCTCTGCAAGGCAACCAGCGGCACGTTCGACTTTACCCCAGGCAGCGACAAGGCCAGATCCCGCAGCTTGAGGTTAAGGGTTTAGTGTCTAGGGTTGGGGGTTTAGGGTGCAGGGCTTAGGCTTTCAGGTTTCTAGTTCCCCTTAAATGGATAGAATATGGAATTGCTCGGTACCACAGTAAGATCTCCAAATGCCCTATATTTTATCTACTTAAGACTTTGTGTCTGTGGACTGGCTGAGGGTGAGCCCAGATGCTAAAAGGTCTGTGGACTGAGAGTTAGCGCTCAGGATTAGCGCTTGGTGCTTGGGGTTTACGATTCTTGGCCTAGGACTTAAGATTTAGCTTTTGGGGTTAAGTGTTTTGGGCTTAGGATTTACTGTCCGGGGTACAGGGTTCAGAGTTCAAGGTTTCAGGCCCCCAGGGACCCTGACTTAAAATCGATTTGGACTGTACGGAGAGCATGGGCGTGCCTGTGAATGATTATGTTGCTGCGCGTTCAGGCGAGCACGTAAAATATCAAGTTTATTGTCAAGGCGGGAATACATGCCCTAAACCCTCAGCCCTATCTCCAATATGCGGGCTAGCCGGGTTTATGGGCACAACCTGCGGAGTACAAACCAGGAACTCCAGAGATTGGGCCCACCAACTTGGCCAGAGAACCTTGAACACTGGGTGTGACAATCTAGGGTGTAGGGGTTTCAGGTTTAGGCAGTTTCGAGTTTCTGAGGTGCGCTCATGGACTAAGTTGCTTTGTACTTCCTTATAAGACCTATGGTCCAATGGTTGAGAGGCTGAGCGGATACCTTGAAGGTAGCCGTGGAAGCCCTTTAGCCCTATCACAGCACTTCTTTGGTCCTTCCTATTTACACTTGCAAGCGCGACCGTACCCCATTGAGCACCACCGAGTTACATGCTTTGCAGGCCAAAAATGTGACAGCCGACAAGGCACGGTATGATTGGCTGGACTTTGAGAGTTGGCGGCTTTCGTAAAGAGAGGCACCGTTGGCTTAGTAGCTGGGCAGGTACACTTCACATGCTTGTGGTGCCTAGAATCTTAGCATTAAAATGCAAACCTTTTTGTGCCTAAAGACCTCAGGGACCCAAGGATATGGGGGCTGTTGGCACTGCTGGTGTTTTGAGGTATTCAAAGGCGGCGTGGCCGCTCCCTTGTTCGTCCGGGTTGCCTTGCCTCCCTGCTGACATGAGGTTGTTATCGAACCACCAAGAAGCTTTGGCTTACTGGTGTTAGTAGGCAAGAAGAGAATACAATCCTTATATTTAGAACCTCCATTGAGTGGACAGGACATGAGCAATAGTTTTAAACAACAGCTGAATAAAAGCTAAACGAAAGCTAAACCCCCACCTCCCAAAGCCTGAAAAAGCTAAACAAAAGCTAAGGCAAAGCTGAGCTTTCATTCTGGGATGAATGTGCTTTCCGTAGTAGCAAACTCGCAAATGGCTACATATGACTTCTACCTATCATGAACCTCAATCAAAGCTTCTGCAGTAGATTGTAGGCCCTGCAGGCCCTGTAAAGATTCAAGACATCATTCACGGCAGGGCCTTGAAGTCTGGGGGTCTTAGGCGCTGCGGGCCGGGGTTCGGGGCGGGCGGAAGGGGGCCGGGAGACGGGGGCGGGGGACGGGGGCGGGGGACGGGGGCGGGCGGAGGCGGGTCGGTAGGAAGGGGAGCAATTGTGGGCCTTTAAATTTTCGGAAATTTAAGGGCCCAGACGCTCACCCCCAAGGTAGCTTCTTTCCAGCTTTTTTCCAGGTTTCCCTAGGAAAAAGCTAAAAAAACCAAAAGAAAGCTAAAAAGAGGCTAAATAAAGCTAAAATGAAGCTAACAAGAAGGCAAAACAAAGCCAACATAAACCTGAACCAGAGCTGCCAGAAAACTATTCGGAACCCAGGGGTTACGCAGGCTGGTCGTAGGGGTAGTAGTAGTGATAATAATCGCACATGATTTTCTCTTATTCCCTACTTGCCACCAGTAAGTTGTTTAGCAAAGCATGATTAAGCCCTAAAAGTGAATCCGGAGTTTTGAGCTGCAGACTCGACTGCCTCCCTTGACCCAGGATAATCTTACTGGTGGTTAGTAGGGCACAAGGGAATACATCATACAGTGATTATTTTTGGACTACACTCCCTTACTCCCGACTAACCACCAGCAAGTTGTGCAGGGCTCAGTTAGGATTATGGAGAAGCAAATGGAAAAGGAAATGGGACATGAAATGGAAGCTGGGCTCTTGTTGCAAAGTTTGAGCAATAGAACGAGCTGGGTAGTTATAGTCCCCCTTAAGTAGATAGAATATGGGGTATATGGGGATCTTATTATAATATACCCAAAACCATATTCTATCTACTTAAGGGGGACTATAAGCCAGAAGTTCCCTATCTAAGCTTCTTGCTTACTTCCACCATGCTAACAGCCAGCAAAAAAGCTGCGGCTTCGACAAGGCTTTCAGGCAAAGAACCCTAAACCCTAAACCGCGTCATGCCGTCACCGATTCATACCTCAGGGTGACACTGCCGGTTCATTTTCCAAAGCTTTTGCCATGTGAATAGTATTTTATTTGGGAATGCTATGGTACCCAATAGAGAGTAAGA